>VZTG01008974.1:208637-251139 GCA_013397845.1 Melanocharis versteri | reverse complement strand
TTTTTGCTGCCTTCTTTTCCGCCCGGCGATGCAGCGGCCGCTCGGTGCCGCCGGCGTGTGCCGCCCCCGGAGCGCCCGTCCCCGCCGTGCACCATGGCAGAGGACAAAAGATGAGCGCCCTGATGGGGGTTTAGTTTGGGTTTATTTTCCGGGGGCTCCTGTAGAGCAGGTCCTTGTCACGCCGTTATTATGGGGCTGTTTCGAGGCTGTGCAGGGGATGTGTGGAGTCCTGGGCTGCGTGACATGTCATGGAATCACCAGGGGATCCCAGAATGGTTTGGGCTGGAAAGGACCTTAAGGACCATCTCATCCCATCCCTTTGCCGTGGGCAGACGTCCCTGGGCTTTGTTTTGCTATGCGGGAAGCCACATTGTTTAACAGTGATATGCCAAAGGCTGGAATTTAAAGGTTAGTCCTCACCTGTGCTTTATGAAATTCCCACTGGTTCCGCTCCCAGCACGAGGGAAGGTCTTGGACACATGGGCAGGTGTCAGACACCACCACACGGAGGTTCAGCTGTAGGACAATGTGATGCCATGACTGACTGACTGCACCGGAGACAGGTCTGAAAAAAAAAAGAAAATAAAAAAAGGCAGTGAAAGGTGCCAGGAAACAAAAGTAAACCCGATGGAAGCAGTTTTATTGTTGAAGATAAGTGATATGCGTTAGGGTTGGGGTTTTTTTAGCAGCTGGAGTTGGTCTGAGCACGTCTGTTCGTGCAGATGTGCGTGGGGATTACTGGGAGCAAAACCGAGGACGGTGGCAAAATCAGAGAGGGATGTTCTGAACACACCAGGCTGCGGTTGATTTTTCAGTTCGCTGCTGAATTTCCTGATTTTGTTTTAATTTTAGGCCAGGCTGTTCCCAAATTACCTGGCGCCATCCTCTCCCTCCGTGGCACGCACAAGGGAAGCTCTGGAGTGTGGGAAAATGGTGTGAACTGGCACAGCGTGTCCTGGGAGAAGCGTGTTTGGATGTGGGGAAAGCAGCGGGTGTTGTGTGCGGGAGGCAGGAGAGGGTTTATTCCATTTTTGTTTGAATAATGAGCATTAAACCATCTTTTCTGCTCAAGGGGAGGGGGGGAAATCCAGATGGTTGTGTGCTTGCAGGAAGGCAGCTAATAGTGGTGTTTGCTAAGGACTGTGTACACAAAGGTAGAAGATCAAATACTTTTGTGGCAATGCCTGTTTATTTTGGGTCTATGTGTTTTTCTGTGTTTTCGGTAGCCCCAGTAAGACCTGACACACTCGGGGACACGTCAGGCAGCATTTGCTCGGTGTTTGTTTTAATACAGCACTTCATAATAGTAATTTTTCAATGGTCACTTGTAGCCTTTTATCCAGATTGCTTTAATCAGCATTTGTGCTCTCTGTTGGCATTGCTCTGTCTTCTCCCGAGCTGTCTTTTCAAACATCATTGGATTTTTTCAAGTGAAATCTTCATGCTTATTGCATCTGTCACTTCTGGGATTCACTCCAAGCGAAAGGCAGGGATTCAGTTTAATGGCAATGAGGAGGAATGTGCAGAAGGGGGAAATATCAGCTTTTCTCTGGGTGATGCAGCACAGGGTGCTGAGCTCTGCCCACGGTGACATCGTGGTGGCCACGTCCAACATCCGACTTTAACGACGGCTCCGTAAAACGGCTCATTAAACCCAAACGTTGTGTTGTGATGGGGAGGGAATTTATGTTCCTGGGTTTCCTTTGGTGATCGATTCCGCGGAATATCCCTGGGATGCCAGCTTCCTATTCTGAAGACACGAGCAAAACACTTCCTGGCCTGAGTTTGCAGCTCGGTGAGGTCATCAGTGCACCACTCCCAGGGCCAGGAATGTCCTCTTGGGCAAGCTCACAGGCACATTTTCACTTGACTTTTAAAGTCTGGGTTTGTTTGTTTTGATTTTGTTTTACTGAGGCTTTTGTGATAATCTCAGCCCTTCTCCGAGGATGTGTTGGAACAGAAACTCACTGAGGATTTGAAGTGCCCCAGTTTAAGCCTTTGCAGGGCATAGGAACAAGAATTAAATGTCTGTGCTCTCTTCTAGCTCGCTCCCTGTAGTCTCCCTCGCTTAATAATTTTGGGCTGGTGTATTCTGGTGGGGAACTCTGAAATTGAAACTGATTAGAAACTGCTTAGAGCTTCAGTTTAGTCAGCTCCTGGAGCTGTGTGTGAAAAGGCTGCTGGTGGTTTGGGGCTGACAGGATGGGAACTGCTGAGTTTTTGTCACGCTGTGCACAGTTGCAGGTGGTGAACACCAAGTTAAAATGAAGCAGAATGAGGTTTTAGGCTTAGCTGAGTGACTCAGGAAAGCAGCAGTGAAAGTCCATTTTTCTGGATGTGTTGGCTACACCAGTATGGTTGGGAATTGTTTACTGGGCCCTTTTTTTTTATCTGCTAATAGGATTGCTTTGTTCTCCTTTTCCTCCTGTGAGTAATTGTGCAAAAAAAATGGATTATTTGTTTCTTTTTGAGGTTATAATTGTTCGGTACATGACTTTTTGTGGCTTTTCTCATCTCAAACCACACATAGGCATGTGAAATACCAGCGTGACACAGAACTGCTCAGCTGCTCCCAGGTTCCACTGGCAGCTTTGCAGGGCTCGTCCTTGGAGGAACAAACTGCCTGGAGAGGATCCTAATGGAATATACCAGCCATTAGTTGTATCACCAGCCATTAGTTGTGTTTGTGAGTTTGTGTAGGGAATAATAAATCCAATCAGGATTAATGGCAGGAGGTAATGATGTAGCTGGAAAGTAGAAGGTGGCTGTTGGGCAAGTGGATAATTTTACCCCCCTCCCATGAAGCTCCTGATGCCGATAAGACAAGGGGGATCCCTTGGATCAGACACCTTCCTAAGGAGTCACAAAGTGCTCCTCAAATGGAAGAGGATTTTGTGATGGAATATCCTGAAAACTTTAAAATCCTGCTCTGTAGGTCAGGAACTTGACAGAGAAATATTGAAAATGGCATCTGCTGCTGCCTCCAAAGGGGAAAACCTGTGTTTTTTGAAGGCTGCTGATGTGCTCATGGTGGATAGAAGAGATCTCCTTGGTCTGGAGGTGACAAAATGTGGCCTGCTGGACCATTTCTCCTCTGTGCTGATGACTTAGCGGGAGAATCAAGGCAGAATCACCTGCACTGGGGAAAGGACAATTTCTTCAGCGTGAGCATTTCACTTCTTCAACATCACTGGCTTTGTCTCAGTCCGTGTTTTGTTGGTGATAACAATAAGTGATCTCTAATCTGCTTTTTGCTGAGCCTGTGATGACGTTTGAGGTCTGGCTCTCGGTGGGGGAAGTTGCAGTGACTCTGACATTGAGCTGGGCCTCTCAGCCCAGCATAATTAGGTTTGTCTTGTTTTCCTTTTTTAATAATTGAATTTGAAAGAGCAATGGAAATAAACCAGTGGTGGGATCTGACTTAAAGTGATTAAGGCTCAGCCTGATGCTGAGATGAGCTCACAGCTCTCCTTGGAGTGTTGCTGAGCTGTGCTTGAGGCCAAGTGCTCCCCTTAGGAAGGACCAGGGTTTCCCTGTGGTTTTCCAGATTTTGGCTGCCATCTATGTAGCAACAAGCATATAGGTAATAATTCTTCTGAGCTGAATATTAAGGCAGCCATTTCCACATTTCTAGCAGATGTGTCTGAGCAGGATTTCCTAAAACTCCATGGGAATGATGTGCCTGAAACTGCTCCTTGTTTGCATCCCTGTATGAACCTGGGCAGTGCATTGCACCTGCAGCTCCTGGTTTAAGTAATCCCTGGGAAATGGACTTCAAATCACTCTGTTCTGAGTATTTGGAAATACGGGAACTTCCCCTCCCTCCCCCCTGGTTCTGCATATAGTTGCCATAGAGACCGTGTTCCGGAGTCCTTGAAAATCCATTGTTTCTCCCAAATAAACATCAAAATCTGCAGTATTAAAGCAGCACAATTTGCAGCGTCCCATTCCCAAGCATTCCTTCATCAGGAACTGTTGTGACAGGACAAGGAGCAATGGACTCAAACGGAAAAAGGGGAGATTTGAGTTAGATGTAAGGAAGAAGTTCTTCCCTGTGAGGGTGGGGAGGCCCTGGCACAGGGTGCCCAGAGAAGCTGTGGCTTCCCCTGGATCCCTGGAAGTGCCCAAGGCCAGGTTAGACCGGTCTTGGAACAACCTGGGATAGTGGAAGGTGTCCCTGCCCATGGCAGGGGGTGGAATGGGATGAGCTTTAAGGTCCCTTCCAACCCAAACCAGTCTGTAAACCTGACGGGGACTCGACACCCTACAGTGTGCCAGATCTGGATGCTGCACAAACTGATAATGGGTGTAATTAGCAGCTCCAGGGATTAGCAGGCAGTAACAAATTCAGTCTGTAGTAAGCAGCGTGTCCCTTGGGAACTGGGCAAACTGGCCATGCTGGGCAGATGATGGCTTGATAGGGAACATTGTCATCAGCAAAGGCTCAGGCACCTGCTCAGGAATTACCTGGAATTACCTCCTGGAGTTGCTTTTTTTTTTCCCCTTTTCACTTTAAATACTTTAAACGCCTTCATGGTTTGTTGCTTCCTGCTGGAATCCTGATCCTGCAGCTGACTCAGGGTGTCTGCTTGGCATTTCCTTGGTGTTTTTCATCATACCTGTGTGAAACAGATTGGTATCCTTCTTTCCAAGCTGGGAATGTGAGGTGACACGTTTTACTCAGGGTCTGGCAGGTACTAGGCCGGGAATACTTCTAGCACATACTACTTGTAGCATGTGCTACTAAGTGGAGCTGTTGTTTTACACATGGTTCAGGTATTTGCCCCAGCATACCTGGTGGGATGTGTATATATGAATACATTGTTACACTTTTCAACTCTTAATTTCTTACTTCATTCCCTTCTGCAGTACTTATATTAATGATGCCATATCCTGGAGGCTGGAGGCCCAAAGCTGTCTCGTTCAGAACAGGAGGTGTATTACATTTTTTTTTAAGTTTTCAGTGATACTTTTTAAGGTTTATTTGAATTTTTGGATCTGCTGAGATCAATTTGCAAAGAGAAAATCCTGAGCCAGCTTAGGCAAACACGAGTTGCCAGACATTCCTCTGCAATATATTCTGCTTTAGCACAGCCTGAAGGGTGGGCACAAAACTCTTCTAGCTCAGTGTTGCTGTGCTTCCAGCATCTTTTTCCTGGCCACTGCCAGGAAAATTGCTCCTTTCTGGAACAGTTTGTTCTGTGTGGTGTTTTAAGGTGCTGCTGTTAAAGGTGGGTGTCCCTGGTTAGGGTCAGGCTACCCTGGGTTTATCTCTGCGTTCTTCCCTTGGCTCCCTGATGTTTCTTTGGGGGTAAAGGTTATCTTTTTGTTCTTTGTATCCATGCTTTGCCACATCCATCTTCTGCTCTACTCAGGGAATTCTTAAGTGCTCTGAAAGCTCCCATAAAAACCAGCTGGGCTTATCTGGGTGTAATTCTGTTGTTTTGGCTGGGCTCCTCCGGTGCTGCTGGAAATACCACAGGGATTCCCAAAGGACTGGAAGTGTGGGTTCCACGTGCAGCAACGTGACTGTCAAGCCAACAGGTAAGTAAAGCTTAAAGGTCATCAAGGCACAGGCTGTAATTCTTCACTGGAATCCAGTTCTCCAGCTGAGAGCAGCCAGCTGAAGGCCCAAGAATTCCCCAAGGAATCAGCCTTTGCCCAGTGTTGGTGTGGGTGTGATCCTCCCTGTCAGGGAAGCTCAGAGGTGGAGGTGTTGCCATGGAGGTGTCAAGGACAGGGGTAGGAAGATGTTTTTCATTCTTGGGTCTGAAATCTGTCTTCACAGCGTAGGATGTTTATTAAAGCTCCTTAATAGACTAAATCTACTTCCCTAAGTTAATTTTTGGTTTCTTGCCTGCCCAGAGAGGTGAGAAAGGTGCTTTGTGTCATACTCATGGTTTGATACCACATTGTGCCCTCTCAGTGTTGTCCCACGACAGGTCAGTGACAAAGAACATCTGCAGTACAGAGGAAATGTGTTTGAACCTGGAAGCCTCTGCTAAAACAGATGTTTGGGGGCTGTAATTGGCACCATGAGACAGGGATTTAAAATCAAGTTAGCAGATTGAACTATCTGGATTTGAGTTTCAGCCTCCTCCGGCCCTGTCCTCCCTCCCCCAGCCCTGATTTCAAATTGCACGTTACGGAAACGGGACGGAATGACAATGGTGTTCTTGGAATTATAGGCTGCTTGGCCAGAAGAGCTGGCAGGACAGCAAATGGAAATGTGGAGAAACACACGCCAGTTCCAACTGGGAGCATTGAGATTCATTTTGCAGCTTGTTTGTACTGCATTAAAATCTGAGATGTTGGCGTTGTCCGGCCCAAACCTCCCACGTCCTGGGGTGAGGATGTTGTCTTGTCTTTGACAATTAACTGTTGTTGGAGTTATTTTGAGAACATTAAAAGCAGTTCAGTGTGGGTGCCTCACCTGTTGGGTGGGTGTTGTTGAGAAGTGGAAGGAGGTGTTGTTCAGGGTGTGCCAGCCAAGCTCATTGTCACTTTTTTGGAGCAGAGTGTGTCCACTCAAAATTCCAGTGTGACGGACCACGCTGTTCTGTGCTGGACCTCCAGTCTACCTGAGATGTTCTCCAGGTCTCCAGCCCATCCTGTTTGCTGTTACAGATGTGTGGCTGTGCTGTTGGTCCATAAGGGGTTGCCATTGCTCTTGGCCATCCTGCTCCTCCCGGGTCACATTCCCCAAGGCAGCTCCGGCTTCTCCGCAGGCTCCGGGCAGGACTGGGAGTTGTGCTCGGTCCAGCAGAGCTTGGAGCCGCTGTGGTCAGGCCGGGTCATGTGGAGAACACTGCTCCTCGCTTGGTCAGTCTGACTCACTCTTGGCCGGGCTCTTTGGGAGCCTTGGTTGTGCTGATCTGTTGTTTCTGCTTTATTCTGGAGTTGGGAGGAATTTGTGTCCCAGTTAATTTGGTGTTTGAAGCAGAGGGTTCTGCAGGTCCTGGTTCACAGCACTGATGGTGCAGTGCTCTGGGAGAACTGGGACCTACAACCTTTTATCTGTGAGACTGTTTATCTCTTAAAACACCTTTAATGTTTAGAGTTTCTTCCTATGGATGCCGTGGGATGTTGTAATTGAGGAATAGAAAGCAGCTTCTCAATTCCTTTGGGGATTGGGCTGGAGCCCCTCTGCCAGGGAGGCAGGCTGGGACAGCTGGGGGTGTTGACCTGGAGAAGAAAAGGCTCCAGGGAGACCTCAGAGCCCCTTCCAGTGCCTAAAGGGGCTCCAGGAGAGCTGGAGAGGGACTTTGGATAAAGGATGGAGTGACAGGACAAGAGGGAATGGCTTCCCACTGCCAGAGGGCAGGGTTAGATGGGATATTGGAATTCTTGGCTGTGAGGGTGGTGAGGCCCTGGCAGAGCTTGCCCAGAGAAGCTGTGGCTGCCTCTGGATCCCCAGAAGTGTCCAAGGCCAGGTTGGATGGGGTTTGGAGCAAGCTGGGATAGTGGAAGGTGTCCCTGCACATGGCAGGGGGTGGAATGAGGTGAGCTTTAAGGTCCCTTCCAATCCAAACCATTCTATGATTTTCATTTTCACTACATCTTCTGGTCATTTTTTAAGGAATGATCCAGTTAAGTAAGCCAGGATAAGCTGGGTAATGCTTCCAGTAATGTTCACTGGAGCTGACCAGGAACCATGCTTGGAAAACACCGTGTTAATGGAGTTCCCTTCATGTCTGCACCTCTCCTTGACTCCAGCAGAACGGGAAATCCTGGAGGTGTTGTTCTTTCTGTGCTTTAGGCTCCCGGCACCTGGGAGCTGCTGTCTGCCTGACTTCTCCTTAAATCCACCATGGGAGAGGATGGATACACACTGGGTATGGGCTGAGTGTCAGGTCTAGTGCTACTCATGAGCTCCTCTATCACACACACAGAAAGTCATGAAATAAATTATTTCACTTAGGCAGATTTGATTGCTTTGAGCTGTAGGAGAAAACAGAGATGAAAATACAGCATTTTTCTGCTGTGAGCACTCTGTTAGAAAAAGGGGCTTGGTTGGTTGGGAATGCTGGGATCTGGTGGTGATTTGGTGAGAATTTCATGAAGCTCTGCTGGAGAACAGCTCTTTTTCTGTTCATAACCACCAACCTTTACCCAAAAAAAAGAAAAGCTTCCAGTGTACCTCGGGAATATGGCCTGGAAAACACTGGCATATAACCTTTGAGCGAGAGAGGAATCCAGCGGGTTGGGGCAGCAGCTCTGACCAGATTGCTACTTCCCTGTTAGCTCTGATAAGAGAACTAGGTCAGTGCTGGGGAGAAGCATTTTATCACTGACTTCCCTTAGCTGGAGTCCTGGGAGAGCCGTGTGCTCCTGCTCATGTTTCCCTTGGGATCACGGTGTGGTCCGGAGCCCTGGTCTTCCCTCCTCCCCGTGGCAGCTCGGATGGGTGTCAGGAGCATCCCTGGGGCTGCTGTGATGTCTCTGGCTGTGGCTCCCAGGGTTGTTGTTCAGGATATTGCTCCGTCTCTTGGCAGTGGATGGGATACAGTGTGCAAAGAAGCTTCTCTGGTGTTTATTCCAGTGGAAAAGAAAAGGAAGGATTTTTGGAGGGGATCACGTGAAAGGCCACGGCCTTCTGTGGTCGGCTGCTGGAGCAGCAGTGTCGGAGGTGGGAGTGTGTGGGAGGTTTCTCTTCCCTTATCCAGTAAAAAGCTTCCGTGGTGTCCAACCACTGTGCAACTGTCTCTGCTGGCAGCAAAAGTGGAAGCTGAAATGCAGGGATCACAGAATCCCAGAATGGTTTGGGTTGGAAGGGACCTTAAAGCTCATCTCATTCCATCCCCTGCCATGGGCAGGGACACCTTCTGTGCTCCAGCCTGGATTTGAATGCACTGAGGCACCTGGAATATTCAATCCCTGCTCTCTTAGCTCTGTATTTTGTATGTTACTTGCCTTTATGAGGTTTTGTCCTGAGTTTCAATCCTTTATTTTTATCTCCACTTTGCTCTCCTCTTTTCATTTTAATACCCTTTTTTGCCCAGCCTGTGGTAACATCCCCTAAAACCACCTATGAGGTGGGGCAGCTTTAGTGCCAGCTGACAGAGGATGCTCTAAAAGAAATAAACCCAAAAGATGAGGTTGTTTGGAGGCTGCTGCTCTAGTGCAGCAGCAGAACTCCCATTTCCTGCTGGTGTCTCCCTTTGCTGGTTGCCCATCCCACTGTGGCTCCTGCTGAATTATTTTGTGTAATGATTTTTGTGTGCATTCATTGCTCTGCCTTTCTGGTAGATGACACAGATTAAATGAAGCCAGACAACGCTCTCAGTTCGGGGTAATGACTTTAACTGCGGCGTCCTTTTGTCACTGCAAATTATGGTCAATGATGTAATGCTGGATGTGGAGATACAGTGACAGAGTGTGGGAGTGGTAAGATCATCCCAGAAGGGTTTGGCTTGGAAGGGAGCTTCAAGCTCATCTCATTCCACCTTCCACAACCAGGTGATTCCCCAAGAAGATGAATTGTATCCCTGGAGATCTTGAAGTGAAAATAGCCCCAGGGGGGAGATGTGAGAGAGCACACACAGGTAAACCCTCAGGAAATAACGAGTCCTTCTCAGTGATCCTGGGAGATTTGAACTCTGCAGGCACTTCTGACTTGGAGTTCATATTCTAAAGGTTTTCATATGATCATTTCAGGTTACAGCTCTGAAATCCAGAGTTGTATCAAGTGTTTCGCAGGTTGCAGCCAACACCTTGCGCTTCGTCCAGAACAGAAATTTCGGCTTATTCAAAGTTTGGGTTGTGTTACATTTTTGAATGTGCTGGGCTCCCCACTTGAGATATAATCAAATTCCCTGGTAGTTTGTGGTTTAGGTTCCCATCCCAAAATAGAATCTTGCCAGTGGTAGAACAGCTGGAAATTTCAGTATTAAGTTCATATTCCAGCTTTTTGTCTTTAAAATGAAGTGAAATCAGATGGCAGGGTCTTGCTCAACCTAGGCTCAAGTAACCAAAGACTGAAAATAATCTGCACACAAATATGATGTGTTTTGGAATTGTGACCATCTGTAGTAGTGTTCACCTTTGTTTTAAATAACTCTGAACAGCTGAAAACAACAGTTCTGTCAGCAATGGACTGGATATGGATTGATTGGAAAAGGGATGCACAGAGGGAATAGAATTGTGTTTAAAAGCACAGAAATTGCATCAAGGCGTTCGTGGCTGTTCCCTTTTTCTGCTGAGCTTTCGTGTGAAGTTGTGGGGTGAGCTGAACTTTTTGTGGCCACGTGACATTTCTTCCCCCCACTTCCTTCCTTGCCCAAATCTTGCAAGACTTCATATCACGAGACTGAATCCTTTGATTCTGTGGATACTTAGAGAGGGAGATGAAGTTTTCCAAGAGCATGTAGTTGACAGGAAAAGGGGGAATGGGTTCAAACTGAACAGGGTAGGTTTAGATGAGGTACTGGGAGAAATTTCTTCCTTGTGAGGATGGTGAGGCCCAGGGTGCCCAGAGAAGCTGTGGCTGCCCCATCCTTGGAAGTGTCCAAGGCCAGGTTGGACAGGGCTTGGAGCAACCTGGGATAGTGGGAGGTGTCCCTGCCCATGGCAGGGGGTGGAACTGGGTGAGCTTTAATGCTCAAACCCAAACCATTCTGGGATTCTATGATACTAATTCCTCCTCCAGCCTTGCAGGTGACATACTGGTGACAGTGGTGGCAATGTTTCCCTGGAATAGGTGTGCAGCTGGACTGAGCCCAGGGCAGTGTCCCTGTCCCTGTGGCTGGGCATGGCCCTGGGTCACTGAGAACCCCAGAGCTTGCACAACCACGGCTCTGGAGTGAAGAAATGCCAGAAGGGAGCGATTAGGAAATAACCTGGAGGTCTCTGTGCCCTTTCTCAGTGGGGTGCAGCTGTTGGCTCAGTCCCTGCTCCCTTAGGCTCCCTTGGAGCCATCCTTGCTGTGAGGAGCAGGAAGCACCAGGGATGGTGGTGTTTTAATGGCCTCAAACCCTCTGAATGCCTCTGTCCTCCCCTCCATGTGTGGCTCTGTACCTCATCTTCCCCAGGATGTTCCAAGTGTTCTGAGGAGGGAATTAGCAGATTCCTTGTGGGCTTTTCTCCGGTGCTTATCTTCATGATGGCCAACTGCTCTGCAGATGTAGCTCAGCCCTGCTCCCAGGGAGGTGTTCTCTCCATGCCAGAGAACATCCACGGCCTGGTTTGGGTTTAGGATCATAACATACTTCCTATATTTTTTTATAACACCAGCTCTGAGCACTTACTGGTTTTGCAGATGAGGCCCAAGTGGCTCAGCCCAGGTGTTCAGGAGGACCTTGGGCCTCACGGTTGGTACTTGGGAATCCTGTGGATTTTCCCATGTTGCAGTTTCACCAATGGGACCATCCCCTGTCACTGCTGACCCCAGCATCCCATCCATCCCATAACATCATTCATGGTGCTGGTGCATTATAGAATCATTGAATTATTAAGCTTGGAAAAGACCTTTAAGATCATCAGGTCCAACCACTGACCTCTTAATTTTTTTTTTCTTAATCTGCTTCTCATTTTTTAATAATTGAGACTGGACCTTTATTCCAAAGCTCCTCAGCAAGGCTCAGACTGGGAGTTTGGAGATTCACCATCAACAACTGCAACTTGACTTTTTCCACTCAAGGAAAAGCCTTTCCAGTCCCAAGTACCAACCTTTTATAAATACTGCTCTCCCTATCCACTGGATTTGTATCTCCTCACCCCCCTTAACAGCAGCCTCCGGCTGTCTGACTTCAACTGGCCTTTTATTCCAATGTCTCCCTTTCCAGAAGGGATCACAGTCACATGGGCTGAGCAGGATTTTGCCATTAGTGGGGGGTTTTCCTGTAAGCGTTCCCTAGCAGGATGCGTTTCCTCTTGCATAAGCAGGCTGCAAACCCTCCGAAGCCACAGAAATCCATCTGTTGGATTCTTGAGACAGATAAATCCTTTATAAACAGGAAAATGGGCAAACTCATGGTAGCTCTTGTGACACATCGTGATGGGAGATCAGAAAGGAGTGGAATGAAAAGTATCCCTGTGCGAGCGCGGCCGGCGGCATCCAGCCCTTCCAAGGTCCTTTTAAAAGCTGCCACAAGGGCTGGGCTGTTCCAAGGGCACTGACTGGGAGGTGAACCCAAAGTTTTGGTAAAATTCAGCTGGAAGTCACTCAGGGAGGGAATAAATAAGAGATTGGAAGGCTCGTTGCTCTGTCCCCACCAAGATGCCGTGTGTGGCCGAGCGGGATCCAGGAGCTCAGCAGCCGTAGATCTGTCAGCACTTCTATTGTGGAGGCCTTTGCAGGGTGTCCAACGCTTCTGTTTTAATTTTGCTGAGGGTTGTAACTCTGGCAAAATTTAAAGGCCTTTCAGCTCCCAGTCAGGAGGTTTTAAATCCTATAAATTTGCGCTTTACCCCCCAAAAGTATTTTCTGTCTAGCAAGTGGATGGAGATGGTTCCTTGGCCAAGGTTTAACAGCATAGACAATCATCTGATAAACTTCTTTTTTTAAAGCTCTTGTTCCAAGTCCACTTCCTAAGAGAAAATCCCCAGCACAGCCCCGTTAGCCGTGGATACACTTCCTTACCCACTTGGGTATTTCCAAAGTCACTTTCCACGGTTCCCTGAACCACCCAGGTCATCCTTTTGCAAGTGTGATAGAGGCTGAATCAGCCTTTCCTTAGGGTGAATCATCTCAGGTGTTGGTGTCTCACCTGATAATCCTAAAAGTGGCACAAAAAAGACAAGGACCTGTTTGAGCAGGTCCAGAGGAGGCCATGGAGCTGCTCTGAGGCCTGGAGCCCCTCTGCTCTGGAGCCAGGCTGGGAGAGCTGGGGGTGTTCACCTGGAGAAGAGAAGGCTCCAGGGAGAACTCAGAGCCCTTTCCAGGGCCTAAAGGGGCTCCAGGAGAGCTGGAGAGGTACTTTGGATAAAGGTTGGAGGGACAGGGCAAGGGGGAATGGCTTTAAGACACAGGAGGGTAGATTTAGATGAGATATTGGAAAGGAATTCTTGGTTGTGAGAGTGGTGAGGCCCTGGCAGAGGTTGCCCAGAGAAGCTGTGGCTGCCCCTGGATCCCTGGAAGTGTCCAAGGCCAGGCTGGGAGATGTCCCTGCCCATGGCACCGGGTGGAACTGGATGACCTTTCCAGCTCCTTCCAAACCAAACCATTCCATGAATTGGCCAAGCCTGGAGCTCCTGCCCATGACTCTGCTGAGAGAACCTGTGGCAACCAAATTGAGCTGGGGATTTTCTTGGAGATGGATGAGGACGAAGAGGAGAAGGGAGGGGATCCTTTGCACTGCAGGATTGAGGAGCAAAGAGGAGACTAAACACTCTTCCCGTTTAAGGACAGTCTGTGACAGGGCCAGGACTCTTTTGGGGTGCTCAGGCTCCAGCTCCCTCCGTTGAGTTTTTCACCTGCTCTCGCTGGTGAGCTGAAAGAGCCGCAGTCGCTGCTCCCTCCAACCCCAGCCAGCACATTCCCCCCTCCTTCTCCTTGGAGAGCAGCCAGATCAAAATGGCTCTGATCCAACGCCAAGAATCACTCCCTTTGCTATGGAAATGAGCACTTGGGGGCTGCTCACCATGTGTTCATCAGAGAGTTCCTGCTAAGGATGATGAGCTGTAGGTGGGGAAGAGGGCAGGGAAGGTGTGTTCCAACAGATCCCTTTGGAACAAATAAGGATATTTTTGGAGGCATCTGAACTCTTTGCATTTTTTAAAAGTCATTTATAGAAAACCGAATGATTACCCTTTGCATCAAAGGGTGAAAATGAGGGAAATAAAGTAGTAGGATTTCACCATGGGATAAAGGGAGTTTCTCTTCTGTGGATGTGGAAGGGGTGACAGATCCCCAGGATCTGATATTTGAAATGAACATCTTTTCCTGCTGTTCTGGTATTGATCAAGTGCAGAAGAGATACAATTATCCAAGTGATACAAATAATCCTTTGTAACCCTCACACCTGAATTCCCAGCATTGGAGCAGCCACAGCCCCCTGGCTCTGTGGGATGTGATTCCAGGCAATTTGCTGTGCTTGCTCAGCACGACAAGTTCAAACCTTCGCTTTACCTTCTTCCCAACAATCTGATTTTAATCTGGACTCACAGCGGGGTGGGAATGTTGCCAGGGGTTGAACACTCCTGGAAATCCACGGAGCACAAAGCAGGAGCCTTTTCCCTGCTCCTGGATGAGTCGTGCGGGCGGATGATGAGAAGGCTTTGCTGCAAGGGGTGTTCCCAGGTGGGAAAGGGCTGGGAACAATTCCATCCCAAGGGCTCCTCCCAGAGCTGGGCAGGAGTTCTGGCAGTGTTGTGGCATGTTGGGCTCGGGAGAACATTCCCAGTGTCCTGGGGGTGGCCTGGGGTCACCTGGAATGGTGGAAAGGAGGGAAGATGGGGGTGATGCTGCTCTTGCACGGTGCTCACTGCCAGACCTGGCCGTGGACTCAGAGGTGCAGCCGAGCCCTCCCAGCTCTGGGAGGAGCCCTCGGGAAGGAATTGTGTGACAGGGCTCGGAATGAGTCGACACAAATCAGTAACTGGGTGTGGAACTGCATTTTTAATGATGTGTCTTAACTGAACCTGGAGGCTTCAGCATTTCTTTTCATTTGGGCATCTTGGAGTTGAAATTCACCTTTTCTTTGTGCATGATTTGGTGAGGTTGGGATCGTGCTGGAAGTGTCCAAGGCCAGGCTGGATAGGAAGGTGGAAGGTGTCCTGCCCAGGGCAGCAGGTGAAATGAGATGAGTTTTAAGGTCCTTTCCAACCCAAACCATTCCATGATTTTATTTAGTGTTCTCACCTGCCGGCTGGAGCTGGAGAGCAGCTCCCAGTTTATGAATTCCCATCGCACTCCGGTGTTCCAGGGTGTGTCCAGCATGGAAAAGGCCTTTGATTTGTTCTCTGAGGGAAACAGTTGGCAGAAAGTGCATGACACAATTCCAGTAACTGATAGAAGTAGGGAGGGAGCCTAAGTTCAGCTGTTAATAGGATAGAAATCATTAACAATTTCCATATAGCTCTTTTCCATGGACATCTTAAACACCCCGGTTCTTCCCAAAATTTTGCATTTAAAACCTGTTTTTTTCTTAAACATTCTGAATTATCCTTAAAATATCAGTATGGAAAAGGTACTGTGGGGAACCCCCACCTGCTCTTTGTGGCATGGAATGACCGTGGAGCCCTTGGCTCTGTGTCACCAGTGCGTGGGGCTCAGCGTGAAGGCGTTCAGTGGCCTCCACCCCACACCTGGGACAGGTGTCCCCATCACAAAACTGACCCCAAACGAGTGTGGACTGGGCACACTGGTGGCTCCAGTGGCACTGTCCCAGCAGCTGAGCCACTGGAAGTGACCAGTGCCAGTTCCCAAACGAGCTCTGGTGGAAAACAAATCCTCTGCTTCTCCCTTATCTCTGCGGAACTGGAGAGTTGCACTGCAGAGCTGTCTGTTTCGTTAATTGGAACATTTTCCTCCTCTTCAAACACATTCCGTGGCATTTCCCGGCTCTGATGAGCGCTTCCCTGCAGTTATCCCGCTTTTTGTCGCCGTTAATTTTTTATTTAACCTCCCAGACTACAAAACAGCCATCAAGGCTCGGTGCTTCCCTGCGTTGCCTTTGCAGTCACAGACAGCTCTCCGAGCTTTCATCAGGTTTGCAGCAGACAGCCTGGGAGCAGGGATTCGGGATAGAGCCGCATTCCCAGTCTCTCACTCCGGAGCTCCGGGAACTGAACAGTTTTTCCCAGCCTCTCCATGTGCTTAGGGACCTTCTGGGAGGTGAGATAGGAGGTGGACTCTGCTTATTTTTATTTTTTTCCCTTTTTTTTTTTGCTTTCCCTAGAGACTGGGACAGAAATATTTTTCCCATATGTAAAAGCAAGATGCTGTATGGAGGCTCCTCTTCTGCTCCCTCTTCTCTGAGGGAGAAAGTCTGGTGTGATGGGAAAAGCCCTTCCCAGATGAGAGGGCTCCATAGGTTGTATCCCTAATCCAAGGCTGGTATTGTGCCTGTGTCTTCTCCCAGGTGCTGGAATTTTCCACACCAGTTCCCTTTCCCTCTATTCTAACTCCAGCATTCTTGAAAATAATTTTTCCCAAGAAATGCTACAGACACACCAAGTTAATTGGAGTCATTAACTTGTTTCCATTACTCCTTTCTGCCTAGGAAACTAATTTTTTTAGGGAGATTTTGGAGTTAGAAGAAAGAACTGGAAGCTAGGGAACATGTGGAACCACTTCACAGGAACACCGGATTTTGAGAGCTTGCATTTTTATTTACATCTTCTGGACCCTGTCTGACTTGAAAGTAAACAAGTTCAATCCAAGACTAGATTTATCCCTGAAAATATGTGGAGACTTGTCTAAAAACTGCTTTTGGGATTAGGAACTTCCTTTACTGCAGTCAGGGAACACATTTACGGTGGGGAAATTAATGCTTAACTGGCAAATTCTGTAAAAGCCCCCTGGAAATGCAGTTGGGTTGGGTGCAAAATAACCTGAAATTTTAGTAAATAAAAGAAGGAAAAGGCAAAGCTGGCTGAGAGTTTGGCAGGTCTTAAGGTGGAGGGTCCCTGAAAGTGTCTGAGGCCAGGCTGGATGGGGCTTGGAACAATCTGGGGTGGTGGAAAGTGTCTCTGCCCATGGCAGGGGGTGGAATGGGATGAGCTTTAAGGACTTTGGTGCCAAGAGGATGGTGCCAGACTCTTTCCAGCAGTGCCCAACAACAGGATGAGGAGCAATAGTCATAAACTAAACCACGTAGAATTCCACCTCAGCATGAGGAAGAACCTCTTTCCATGAGGGTGGCCAAGCACTGGAACTGCCCAGGGAAGGCGTGGAGTCTCCCTGTCTGGAGACATCCCAAAGCCACCTGGATGCATTCCTGTGTCACCTGCTCTTGGCAGGGGGCTGGACTGGGTGATCTGCAGAGATCCCTTCCCACCCCAAGCATTCTGGGATTCAGTCCCTTCCAACCCAAACCACTCCACGATTCTACGAACCGCGAGCGAACCTCTGCTCCTGCATTGCTGAAAGTGGGGCCGCGGAGCTGATGAGAAGACCCAGTGTCGATCCTTGTCCAGGAAACCTCCTGGACAATCAGGACACCCTTCCCCTGCAACTGACTCCCTCCTTTTGCATCCCCGTGCAGACACGATGAGGCGGGTGGTACGACAGAGCAAATTCCGGCACGTCTTCGGCCAGGCGGTGAAGAACGACCAGTGCTACGACGACATCCGCGTGTCGCGCGTCACCTGGGACAGCTCCTTCTGCGCCGTCAACCCCCGCTTCGTGGCCATCATCGTGGATGCCAGCGGCGGGGGAGCCTTCCTGGTGCTGCCTCTGCACAAGGTAAGTGCTGCTGGAATGTTTCTTGAGTTCCCCGCTCGGCTCTGCTGTCATCCCGCCGTTTCTTTGGGAGTAACGAAGGCTGGGAAGTGTCGGCTGTGGTGACAACGGCTGCTCAGTGGTGCCATGTATGAATGTGTTTAATGTCTGTAATCAGGCTGATGCTTCCTGTACATTAAACACAACAAACAAGCTGTTTGCTTGACTCATCTGAGTCGATTCTGGCAGAACTTTCCACGTAGAATCGTATTTTAGAAGCCTCTTTATGATCAAGTCAGGTTATTCTACTGTCAGGGATTCAGCTTTTTTTTTTTTGTCACTTAGCTCAGGAACCACCTGAATCCAACTGCTCCTTGAGAGTTAATCCAGGAACCATCTGAATCCAGCTGCTCCTTGCAGATTTAATTCAGGAGCCATCTGAATCCAACTGCTCCTTGCAGATTTAATTCAGGAATGCACCTAAGCCCAACTGCTCCTTGCAGCCCCACATTGGAGGGATGCAAAGGAATGAGCTGGTTCCGAGAAGGGCATTCCTGTCGCCCCTGATCCTACATGGAAAAGTCACTTCCATCTTCTGGAGGAGATTCTTCTCATCCCTTTCTGACGCTTAACCAGCAAATTCTTGTGATCAAAAGTCTTTTTCTCGCAACATTCTTTTCTCTGTGACCCTCAAGCTCCTCTCTTAAGCCTGTGGTTAAGTTACCCTCAGTCTGTCATCAGCCCTGAGCTGCTTTCCCAGCTCCACTTCCACATCTGCCCTGTGGAATACAGAATTAGTGCCCAGGACTGAGCACAACTTCCCACCCGGTCACGGCAGAGCAGAGGCAGCGACGTCTCCGTCGTGTTTAGCAAAGCCAAACCCCAACTTCCCAAAATAGCTCCGTTTGCTGCTCTGATGAGCAGCCCTTCCCTGCTTTGGGCTCATCCTCGGGCCACGTGTCCTCCTCCTGCCTGGGCCACGCGTGGTGGCACAGCCCTGGATTAGGAACTCCTCGTTCAGCTGCATCACGGCACAGATGCCGATGGCAGGGGATGTGCATCCTTCTTTTCTTCTCTTATATCCCAGTGTTTGGAGCACAAATCTGATGAGGGAGACTGGGGGCTCAGCCTGGGGAAAAGGAGGCTCAGAGGGGACCTTCTGGCTCTGCAGAACTCCCTGACAGGAGGGTGCAGCCAGGTGGGGGTCAGGCTCTGCGCCCAGGGAACAGGGACAAAACCAGAGGAAATGGCTTCAGGCTGTGCCAGGGGAGGTTTAGATCGGATATTGTGGAAAATTTCTTCATGGAAAGCATTGTCAGGCATTGGAACAAGCTGCCCTGGGCAGTCCCCATCCCTGGAGGGATTTTAAAGCCTCATGGATGTGGTGCTTGGGGACATGGTGGCCTTGGCAGTGCTGGGGGAACAGTTGGACTCAATGGTCTCAGAGGGCTTTTCCAATATTAATGATTCCATGATTCTGTGTTTTCTCAGTCCCTGGCAGAAATTCCTGCTAATTCTGAGTGCCCTGGCCTTTTGCATTTTTAAGTGCCATCTTTGGTGTTATTTTCACATCCGTTCTGTTCTTCCTCCCACTCTCCCTCTATTTATCACTGCCTTGGTGCCCTCAGCTCCGTTCCTGCCTTCCAGAGCCATTTAATATCCACATCTGAGGAGGTTCCATGGGAAGCTGGAGGAGCTGTGTCCCTCACCCCCAGCCTGACACGTTCTTTTGCAATGCAGTGCTTTGCTGGCTCTGCTCTAACCAGTTCCTGTGTTCTGCATTTATTTTTATAGCCTGGGCTGATGAAATTGTTCCTTCAGTTCCTTCAACACCCTAAATAACATTCGGATTTCTCTTTGAGCCTGTTTAGCACAGATACTGATTAAGCTCCCCGCAGCAAAATCCTTGTTGTTATATTCAGGGAAAAAAAAAATAAGGGCAATTTTCAGTCATGGGTTTGGGCCGATTTTAAAATTGAGCCATAGAAATACACTTGCTGCATTTCTGCGGGGAAAATGTCCCGTAACGACATAGTGGCTGCTCAAACCCAGCACTTTGCGGCTCACTGGGAATTACTTGTTATGTGGCTGACCCTTGGTGCGGGGTGAGCACGGAAAAGGGGGAATTTCACTCGTTTTAATGTGCTTTTTCTTGCCAATTTTCGGTGCTGTTGCAGGGTCTCGTGACGGCCGGGGTTTGTCGCTGCCGGGCTGGCGGCTCCCGGCGCTGGGCGGGAGACCTGGGGGTGTTTTTGGGGCGTGATGAGCCCCCCGAGACCCCGCTCCCCGCACCCATGCGCTCCGGGGGTGGAGGGGGGGGAACACGGACACCGGAGGGACGGGAAGCCCNCCCCGCCAGATAGCGGTATGGGAGACTCGCGGGCTGCATCGCCTTTCCATCCCCGCAGCTCCCGGAGTAGCCGCAGCCGGTGCAGCCGAGCCGGCTTTGCTGGCTGTGGAAATGCTTTGTCTGAACTTCCTGTTTTCTTGCACGCACATGTGCAGGGGCTATGCCAGGAACTCGCCATTCCCATGCTCCGGCAGGAGCCGCTGAGCATCAGACCATCCAATTCCCACAGGTTGCTTGGTCTGGAGGGTTGGCCTCTGTTGGAATGAGCCACATAATTTTGGAAAAGCTGCAATTCCTCTTGGTCAGGGCTCTGTAGGTGATAAGAGCCAGGATAAGCAGCATTAACTCTGCTCACCAGGGAAAAACCAGAAACTTCCCTGTTTGTTCTGGGCTGTGGTTGTAGAGTTGTTTTTCTCTGAGCTTTAAACCAGAGAAAGCTCTGGGTACACAGGGAAGGTACCAGATTAAAATTCTCTGGGTTTCCTGATATATTGGGAAGGATGATTTGGGAACACCTGGATTCGGGGGTGCTTCTGGTGCTGGGTCTGTGTTCCAGCAGAACTGGAGGCAGATTTCTTTTTTCCCTCCTCAAAAACTCTTTGCAGTTCTTATCTGCGCAGAAAAACCTGCTGCAAATGTTCCTTTTTGTTTGAGTTCATGCAGAAAGATCCATTCAGCCACGAGTTGTGTTACATAAGGCATCTACCAGAGGTTTATTCAGTCCCCTTTGGATATAGCTTTTATTAGATTTTCCATTTTCCTGATCCCTTCCTGCACTCCCTTCACACCAGCAGCATTCCTGCAGGATCTGGGATCAGATGGTGCCCTGAGAGGCAATTAGCATGTGGGTGGGGGCGTGCACACCTCGGGAATGATCTTCTCCAAGGAATATGCTGTTCTGCAAGTGACAGGCCTTGGTGTTCATCCATGGCATATGAGAGTTGTTAAGCAGCTCTTCCCAATTCCTATTCCACCAGGAAGGATTTGGGGGAAAGAAAATCACCCTTTTCTGATCTATGTGTGTGTAAAATAAAATCAGGAGGTTTTGCTGAGATGGGTTTGTTGAGCCTTTCCAGCCATTTTAGGGGGAGTGTGATGGATTTTGTCCTTTTATTTCACCTTGGATTTTTCTCTATAAAAAGAAGTTTATATTTATCACTGTCAGCTTGATTCCAGTGGATCATCAGGTTCTAATGCAGTAGGGAAGAGAGGGCAGCAGAGGGGCTAATGGATCTCATTCCTCCAGGGAAAAAAAGCAGCAAATCCCATCCCCTGTCTTACAGTCAGAGGTTTGTACAAATATCTCTGCAATTTTAAGGCCTTGTCCAATAATGAAAATGGAAGTTGTGCTTGGTGGAGCCCTGGATTGTCTGTTCTCAGCTCGTGGGGATGATCTCTGGGGATCCCTTGGGATCCCTGTCTCCCAGCTCTGCTCTCTCTGGGTGGATCCTCATCCTCTGAACAGCAGCAGGGTTTTACCACTTTACCCAGAGCTGTCAGCTTCTGGGATACTCATTGGTTTTCCTGCAGTTGGGAAGGAGCAGGGGGATGAACGGGTTTGGAAATCATCTTTTAGTGACAGAACAAAACAATGACTCTGTCCCTTTTTAATTGTAATGTCATTTCTGGGACAGACGTGCAAGGAAATGCTGGAGCTGTGCTGCACTCCCAGCTGTGAGCAACGGGGTTTTGCAGGTTGGGTTGGGTGTGAGGAATGTTTGTGTTGGGTTTTTTTTCCTTTTTAAAGCCATCACATGCCCATTCCGTGGCAGCCTGGGATGGAATTGTAGAATCATGGAATCATTAAGGTTGGAAATTACCTCCAAGCTCATCAAGTCCAACCTTTAACCGAGTGCCCCCATTCCCACTAAACCACATCACAAAATGCCCCAACCGCTTGTGTTTTAACACTTCCAGGGATGGTGACTCCCCCACTTCCCTGGGGAGTCTCTTCCATGCTTGATCACCCTCCCAGTGAAGAAATTTTCCCCAATATCCAATGTCACAGCCCTGCAGCTGCTGAGGTGACGAGGAGAACGGGAGCACTGCTGAGGGATTCTTGGAGAGCACAGTGGTCTGTTATTGCCTGGCTTTCCAGTGGATCTTTTGGGAATAGCACTTCCTAATCTTCCAGATTAGTTCTGGATGCCTGGATTGGGCTGTGGGGTGACTGGTGACTGTTGGGTTTGGGCAGGAGTTTCCATTTCAGCCCAGTTTTCTCCCAAGTGCCTCCTCCAGGCCCAGCTGCTGCAGCCAGAGGTGGAGGGACCCTCCCAGTGAGTTCAACTTCCCTGGATGAAACTTCGGAGTTTTTTTGAGGAAAGTCCACGATTTAAAGAAAAGAGGAGTATTTTTTCTCTAGCAGAGAAAAGGTGCAATCGGTTGAGGTTTCAAACTTTGCAGTTGTGACCTGATTTCCTTCCTCAAAACTTGTGCAGAGTGAGGGGGGAGCTGCTTTGACTTGTGCAACTCGATGCCACTTCCCTAATTTAAATGGAGATTTCAAGGAGCACAGCCATGGGCTGGGGAAGCAGCTGTTCTCCCTGATATTTTTACCATAATCCATGAGCTGTTTCCTGCCACCAAATGCCCTTTTCTGGCAGAGAAACGATCACAAGACACTCAAATTAATTCATAAAACTCCCACTTTTAGGAACAGTTTTCTTGTGTTGATTATCCATCCCTTTTGGATTTGGTCTTTTTTTTTTCTTCTCATCTGTCACTTTTTTTCTGGTCTGGGTTTAATTCTGATGATTTAACTTTTTTTTTCTCATCTGGAATACATGAAAGCACTTAAAATTAATTTAATAAGGCAAATTTGCCCCTTGCTGAAACACCTGAATATTGAGTGTGTGTTCAGTCAACACTAACTTATTAATAATCCTCAAATTCACCTTTTGGGCCAACATTTTATAAAACAAAATTACAAAATTCAAGTTTTGAGGGTTGTGTCAAACCACAGTCCCAGTGGATTATGAGAAGGATTGAATTTCTTGAAGTTAATTTTAAGCTGTGTATCAGCACTTGAGATTTATTTTAAATCCTCTCCTAATTAAAAGATTACATTTTACAAATAAATAAATAAATCCCCAAACCTGGGAGCATTAGAGCAGCATGGAAACACACCCAGCTGGCAACCAAGTTGCCAAACCTTGTGGTGTCCTGGCGGCGTTGGAAAGGAATTGTGTTTAAAACCATGGAATTTGGTGATTTTGCAGCCTGGTGGGTTTTTATAACCCTACTGCAGCTTTCCTGGTCTTTTCCCTTTGGCAAATCCCCTAAAATACTGATTTTTCAAGCTCTTCTGAGCACAGTACAATGCCAGGAATTAGAGTTCCCTGCTCCAGGGAGCGGAATGCTGCCGGGAGGAGGAACCTGGCGGGAGGAATTTGCAAAAGTGGTGCTGAGAGGTGGTAAAATACCAGCCCTGAGTTGAGAGCTGCTCATTCCTCACCCCGAGGGGCCGGCCCTGGGGTGGTGCAGTGGGTGGCTGTCCCGTGCTGTCCCCACGGTGTCTTGGGAGGGTCTCTGGTGAAGGTGTTGGTGACGAGGGGCGGATGCGGCGCCTTCGGAGGCGCGGCCGAGCCGAGCTCTCGGAACGCGCTCAGGAAAACACCGTGGTTTCCTCTGCTCTGCAGAGACCGTTTGGCGCCTCTGCCCACAAGGCAGGAGCTTCTCTCGAAGGGCTGGGGCTCGGCCTCGCCCCACTGGGGCCTCCAGCAGCACCTTTACATCCTTATTTAGTCTCGTTTTGGTGTTTGGTGCTCATTTTTGTACATCCCCGGGGTGGCCAAGGAAGGGCCGGATGTGGCACTCGAGGGCTCTGGGCTGGGTGCCAAGGTGGGGATTGGGCACAGGTTGGATGATCCTGGGGGTCTTGCCCAACCTGAATGCTTCTGGGATTATTTCTGGAGCCTGGTGAGCAGCAGAGTCTCTCCTCTCATGCCCAAGTGAAGATGTGGATGCCCCTGGGCTCTTCATCTCCCTGGCATTGTCTTCCTCTGCCACCTCCCAGGGAGCTGCTGTGTGGGACATCTCCTGGTTCGTCCTCTCTTCCTTGGTTTGAAATTCTTTGTGGATAAACAAGCTTCAAGTTGCTGTCTCCCCCACACTGCTGCTAAATAACATCTCCTTTCCCCATCCTGCCTGTGTGTACCCTGTTGGAAGCGGGGTTTGGTGTCACTCTCCTGGTGCAGGCAGGGACAGGGGGGTGTTTGTAGGTGACACACAAGGAATTCTGCCCCTCTGCCCTGCTCAGGTGAGACCCCACCTGCAGAGCTGCCTCCAGCTCTGGGATCCCAGCACAGGGAGGATGTGGAGCTGTTGGAGAGAGTCCAGAGGAAGCCATGGAGATGCTCTGAGGGCTGGAGCCAGGCTGGGAGAGCTGGGGGTGTTCATCTGGAGAAGAGAAGGCTGCAGGGAGACCTCAGAGCCCCTTCCAGTGCCTAAAGGGGCTCCAGGAGAGCTGGGGAGGGACTTAGGATGAGGGATGGAGTGACAGGACACAGGGAATGGCTTTAAGGTGAAAGAAGGTAGATTTAGATGGGGATACTGGGAAGAAATTCCTGGCTGTGAAGGTGGTGAGGCCCTGGCACAGGTTTCCCAGAGAAGCTGTGGCTGCCCCATCCCTGCAAGTGTCCAAGGCCAGGTTGAATGGGGCTTGGAGCAACCTGGGATAGTGGAAGGTGTCCCTGCCCATGACAGGGAGTGGCCCTGGATGATCTTTAAGGTCCTTCCAACCCAACCCATTCCATGATTCTGGAAGTGCAGGATCCTGGTTTAGGAGCCGAGCTCCGTCGCACGTGGTGGGAAGCAGCTCCTGGGTGTCACTGCTGTCACAGGCTCTCAGCTGCTCCTGCTCAGGCTGTGCAGGTTCATCGTCATCAAATCTGAAAGGTGAAGTTTGGGGTTTAATTTGCTTAAATTGAATTTTTTTTTCCCACCCCACAGTAGTAAATGGCTGTAAAACCCCAAAACTGAACCGACAAGTGCTCGTGCAGCCTGGAAATAATTACCAGGGGCTCCTCCTGGAGGATCCCACTGATTCCTGCCAGGGAGCCAGAACAGGCAGTCCCTGACATTTTGCATTATTATTCCTATTTTTCCTTTTTGGTTCAGGCCTGTATTTGTCTGTGGCCTGTCATGTGCCTTCTGCAGTTCGTGTGCTCTGCATGGTTCTCCTTTTAATTGGGTAAATTAAAATGGATGAATTCTACATGGCAGTTGGGTGTATTAATTTTTTAAATCCTATTTCACATTATGGCATCCAAGAGGGATTACACAGGCTTTAATTTTTGAATGGCAGGTTTATGGCTTTTCATCCACAACTCTTCCCCTTTTAATAATTCCGAAAGCAGCTGAATCACTGAGATTTTTTTCTCTTTTGAAGCCTAAATTTGGCCATTTAGGAGCTAGTGGTATCTTTTGGGATCAATATCTTGTTTTGCTGTTTGTGGAGGGCTCCAGGTCAGTTGTTCAAAAGCCAATGTCCAGCATTATTCTGGTTATCAGCCTTGAATAGGAGCAGCCTCCCACATGGAGAGGGGTGGGAGGCATAAATTAAGGAATGTCACCTCCACGGTTGGGGAATGTTACCATCCAATGGCACAAGTGAAATTCCAACCATTTCTTCTGCATGTTTAAACACAAAAGAAGACGACCCCATCCCAGACCTCTCCCTGCTGTGTCTCTTCTCCCATCACTCATCGTGAAAAGGTCATTCCCTGGAAACAAAACCCCATGGAGCAGGACCAGGGGTGTGGCTCTGGAAGTGGAGGAGTCTCCTGCTCACCCTGCTGTTGCTGCTGTGCATCTTCAGTGTTGTAAATATTGCTTCCCTTGTGTGCAAGGCTTGGCCAAGACAGAGAAGGATGATGAGAGTGATTTTCCTTTCCTTTCTTCCTTGTTTGTGGAATCAGCTGTTGGAGGGGATCAGGTGCTTCAGGATCTTCAGGGGCTCCTCAGCAAAGTGTAGACCCAGGGGCAAAATTGGTGTCTCAGCATCAGCTGGGTTGGCATCACTGGATTTGTCCCAGTTCAGATTTCAGTGGCTCACTAGCTCTTTTTGTTTTTTGGAAATGTTATCCCTGTAGGGAGCTTGGCATTGGTGGCCTCGGTCCTCTGGCCATGGAGAGGCAGGTGTGGAGCAGGTGTGGCTGCCACAGTTCATGTTGGCAACATTTATTCCTCAAAACAGTATTTTCCTCTGCACAACTGCATCCTAAAACCTTCCCATCCAGGCAAAATCCTTCTGTGTTAAGAAACCAGGGAGAGCTGGTAAATTCAGTGACCAGCAACACCCTCCAATGACATTTTTAGCTTGGTTGTCTTCAGCTGTCACTGTTGGGAAGCACAGATGAAACCAGAGCTTTGCTCTTCCCAAAAAGTTGGGTTGGACAGAGGGATGGTGTCGCAGCAGGTACTGGGATGTGGGATCACAGCCTTCCTGTGCTGGATCTCTGAACCCTTTCCTTGCTCCGTGGGGAGTTTCCAGCTGGAGAAGAGCTGCTGGTTTGTTTCCCCTGCTGATCCATGAGTTCAAATCCCATGGAATTGCGGATACGAAAGAGCAAATGGAGGGTTGGGAAGCACCTTCCTTCGGGATATCACAGCTCTGTTTCTTGTTCTTCCCTCCAGACAGGCAGGATTGACAAGTCCTACCCCACAGTGTGTGGCCACACGGGGCCGGTGCTGGACATCGATTGGTGTCCCCACAACGACCAGGTCATCGCCAGCGGCTCCGAGGACTGCACCGTCATGGTGAGTGTTCCCCCTGGGGCTGGATCTGCTCCCTGCTGCAACTCCTGCTCCAAAGGACACTGGCATTCCTGAAGGCACCTCTGTTCTGAGGTGAGGTGAGGGCAGAGTCCTCATGGAAAGGTTTGGGTTGGAAGGGACTTAAAGCTCATCCCATTCCACCCCCTGCCATGGGTAGGGACACCTTCCATTATCCCAGGTTGCTCCAAGCCCTGTCCAACCTGGTCTTGGGCACTTCCAGGGATGGCCAGCCTGTGCCAGGGTCTCACCTCTCTCTCAGGGAAGAATTTCTTCCATTTTTCCTTCCCCTGGTCATTTTTCTGATGTTTGGGAAGAGAAATGAGAATGCCAGTTGGTGGTGACATGTTCTGATTTGTCGAGCTTTGAGAAGCCAGGTGGTTCCTTGCCTCAAATATCCCAATGGATGCAGCACTGTGTGTTGGGAAGGGTAGGGATTGGAAGGGAATGAGCCCAGCAGGTTCCAGGATTCCTTCTACCCTTGATTTAAAGGAGTCGCTCGAAATTTTCCCTGTATCTCCAAGTTTTGAGCAGGTGTCAAAAGGCCTTTTTTTAATAAATAAATACAAATAATCCCAAATTCTGCACGTGCCAGCCTTGGATTGAGACCTGTTTTACCTCAGTGAGAGCCCATGGAACAACAGCCGGGCTCGCTCCGTGACGGATGTGGAATCCCGTGCATGCAAACACAGCAGAATAAGTGAAAGAAAATCCTTGGAAGATGAAATAATGCCAAATAACTCCAGGGATCTTTGGCCATATTTAGAAATGCTGTAGGCTGAATGTTATATTGAAATCTTATTATAGATCATGTCAGATAAATTCCTTTGCTTCTGTTCATCGTTAAAATGTTTGGGAGGGGATTCATCCCAAGAGGCTTTTCCTGGGACAGCTCTTGCCTGTGATCTCTCAGTCTTGGAAGCTGAAGCATGTTAACAAAATGGGCTATATTTGATATTAAACAAAACAACAACTTCTGTGTTTGCAACGCTCACTACTGGGCTGGAACTGAGCTTTGGAAGGATGCGGGAATGTTTCTCCAACTGGGATGCAGAAGGGCTGCATGTTGGGAATGTTTCTGAGCATCAGTGAAGGCCCAGAGCTGCCTCCTTGGAGGCAAAATAAGTCTGTAATCCAAGTGCAATGAGAAATATGTTGGGAGGCTCCAGAGGGACTGAACAGTGGAGAAAACCCAACAGAGTTCAGTTACAAGTTGTCCAAATGCTTGTCCAAGTGCTCCTGATGTGGACACAAACTGCAGGAATCTGCACCTCCCACTGGACTCTGGGGGTTCTCTGCACATCCCGAGGTGGGGATGAGCTTCCCGTCCATCCCAGGTGTGGGAAGGCCCCAGGCTGGAGCTGCCTGGGGGTTTGCACCCTCGTGGTCGTGTTTGGTGTGACCTGTCTGGAGTGGGAGGGGAAATAGGTGAGTCCTTGCTGCCCTTCCGGGGTCAGGGATGTGCAGAGTTTGGAAGATGATGAGGGTGTGTTAGCTGGAGGTTTGGAATGGGAAATGATGGATCCCAAGTCGTTCAGGACAGTTGGGAACTGCACTGCTGTGTGAAGAACACCCCTGGTTTGGACTTTTGGGAATGACCTAATGAGCTTTCCCAACTTTGTTTTTCTGGCCTGGCATGGGTAGTTCAGTGTCCTGTTTTCCTTGGTAAAGGGTTTGGGTCCTGCTTCCTGAGCAGCCTGAATGGAATAAACCCAGGGAGCTTTACAGGACACGTGGCTGTTCATGGGCTCTGAACTCTGCCGGGGGGGAGACGAGGAAAAGTGATGTGGAGGAGGGAATTGTGGGGGATTCTGCAGCAGTTCCAGCTGCTGAGAAAAGACCTTGTTCTTAAAGACCATCTGTGCCCTGGCACTCAGGGATTTAGGATCTCAGCCTCTGCCTCAAGAGATCTCAGCTACGTCAGCCAGACGTGTATTGAGGGAGAGGGCGTGGATTTGGGATGGTGTGAGGGAGACAGCGTGGATTTGGGACAGTTCGAGGGAGAGAATGTGGATTTGAGATGGGGTGAGGGAGAGGACATGGATTTGGGATGCTGTGAGGGAGAGAACGTGGATTTGAGATTGTATTCAGGGAGAAAACATATATTTGGGATGGTATTGAGGGAGAGAACATGGATTTGAGGTGCAAACCACTGTCTCCAGGTGGAGAGAGCTGATTCTCTGCAGCCATAACTCTGCAGCCCCCGTGTGGCACAAGGAAGCTTCACTTGGCCCTTTCCAAAGCCAGAAACCTTCTCCTCTAAAGAAATTCCCAGATTTTTACAACACCTGCACATAAACCTTGGACAGGTTCGATGTTGGGAATACCAGAGGTGGCATTGGAGAGGAGACTGGGAAAAAGAGGAGAGGACCTGGCATCCCTCTCCAAAGGCTTCCTTTAGAGCAAATGCCTTCTGTGGCCTCTTCCCTTGGAAGAATTGTTTCCTTGTGCCAGCAAATAAGGAATTACTTAAATATTCCTGCGTGATGCTGTGCTGGATGGCTCTGATGTACTGCAGGCTTTTCGTTCAGCTGGAAAATGTTTCTGTGGATAAAGGTTTGTAGATGGTAGCGAGGCCCTTTCTCAGATATGGAAAATTTCCTTCATCAGAAGGTGGATTTTAAGGAGTTTGTGTGGAAAGGCCAGAGCAGACCTCATGTGATGGAACAAATTCCTTTAAAAATCAAAGAGAGCCTTTGCAGTGATCTGGGCCACCAACCAGGACGGGGAGAACCAGGAGAAGGTCTGACCCTGCAGGAATGGTGCACCCAGAGCCTCTTCCTGCAGGGATATGGGAGCAGTGCCATGGATAAATCCAGGTCTCAAACTCATCTGCTTCCTTACTTAAAGTGATAAAAATTAATTCATATGATATAGGAAGTCATGCTCTTTCTAGACATGGATTTAATCTTTTCAGTTTGTGCAGAACCAGAGGAGACCGTTTTTGCTTCTCTTTAAAGGGGATGAAAGGAAAGTTTGCTTTGTTTTCTTTCTCACGTGCTGTTTGTGCAAAACCTCCCCTCCTGCCCTTCCTGCAGCCCCAAACCTCTCCCTCAGCTGTGCCACAGCTCCACTTCCTCCTGCACAAACAAACAGCCAAGATAACATCAAACCCCCCCAAAAACCCCAGACACCCACGGCAGGGAGAGCTGACAAACACTTCCTAAAGCCCAGGCAATCCTGCAGCATTTTAAGGTTTCCTTGGAGTCATCCTGAGCCCTCACCCTCGGCAGGGTAAGTCCTGCATCTAAAATTCTGTAATTTCCCTGTGAACCTGATTTGATCTCAGGCTGAGGCCAGACTCCCACCCTGTGCAGGAACGAGGGGCTGGGCCAGTTGGGACCACGCCCTGACCTTTCACACTCATTCTTTATTATTTTTGGGAATAGCAGGCAGGATTATTGGGTCAGTAGTCTGTAATCTGCCCGGGATTACACTGCTCTGCAGCTGCTCCCAGCTACCCGGGCTTTACCTGACAGAAAATTCCATCTGTCCTCCAGAGGCTTTTCAAAAACCCTTTTTCACTGGGATTTTGTCTCCCTTCCCTCTCCCACCCCGTGCACTTACTGTCTTACGTTTAAATTCAGTTCTGAAGTTTTCTGGCTGCTTTGCACTTGCTCAGAGGGATCTCAGGATCCTTCCTGGCTGAGATGGTGCAGAACAGAACTGAGTCCTCCCCCTCAGCACGGTGAGTCCTGCATCCAGATTTCTGTGATTTCCCTGTGAACCTGGTTTGATCCTGGCCCTGCTCAGACATCCCAACAATCCCACCCTGTGCCTGAGAGCCTTGTCCAAAGGCTCCTGGAGCTCTGGCAGCCTTGGGGCCGTGACCATTTTCATCCCTTGCAGAAGAATCCTCTCCTGGGGAGGTGTTCCCGTCATGGTCATTCCTCCTGGGATGCTGAGGTTGCTGGGACGGATGGCACTGGGAGCTGTCCATGAAAAGCTAAATCAGTTTTGGGTTATTGAGAGGTGAGCTGGTACCCACTGAGAATCTCTGCATCTCTCTGGGTTTTATTCCAGCACCAGCCATTCCTGTGAGAGGGGAAAAACTGGGATTAGCACAGAAATCCACGTGTCCATCACGCATCTCCGTCTGCCTCGCTTCCTAAATCCACTCCCTCGCATCCCACAGCTTGTTGGGCATCGTGGGCAGGGTCTGGCAAGCCCCGTTCTCCCAGCTCCAGGAAAAGCAAACAATGGGAAGCAAAGCAAACGCGCTCTAATGCTGCCACCTACCTACAGCAGCTCCAACTGCTCCCCGAGGGGCTCTCCTTGGAATTCCAAGTGATGTTTTAATACACTCTATGTAGGTCAAATTCAGTTCCAGGATGATCATCCCGTGCTGAATTGCAGGAATAGTTTTGGTGGGGCTGATCCTGCCCTGGGGCTTTGGGTTGATGGGTTTGTCTGTCCCATCCCTGATGGCTGCCAGCTGGAAAAGCCACCTCCCCCCTGCTGGAATTCCAGTGCTTTGGCATCCTTGAGGGGCAGTTCCTCCTCCTGGTGACCCTTCCCTGAGGAAGTTTGCAACAGAAGGGTTGTGTAACCAGGCAAGAGGTGAGCAGGCAGTGCTGATTTGGGCTGCTCTGGCTTCTTCCAGGACTAAACCGCTCCTCCCTGATTAAATGGGATCTGAAAGGACCCTGAATCTAACAGGGAAATGAATTTCTGGTGTTCTTAAAGAAATAAAAAGTAGGCAGTGGTAGAGCTGCAGCATCATCCCTCCAAGGGACGAGCATAGTTTGGAAAGACAGCAGCTTGTTTCCTTGGAATTGGAGCTGCCAGGGGGATTTTTCCAACTCCTCGGGAGAACAGGAGCGGAGTGGGTCCGTGGACATGGAAATAAAGAGGTTGCAGCAGCAGGAGCTGTGGGTTTGTGCCGGCACATGAGTGAGGAAGGAGGTTCCACACAGATCAGCCAAGGGTTTATTGGCAGCTGGGAGCGGTTCCCTCCCCGATTCCCTTCCTGTTTACACGGAGAAGTGACAGCTCCAGCGGCTGCGGGACGCGGGAAGCAGCCGAGCCACGCGCTCTCCAGAGGGGCTGCCCTTGGCTCAGCAGCTTTCCTTTCCTTTCCTTTCCCTCCCAGGTGTGGCAGATTCCCGAGAATGGGCTCACACTGTCCCTGACAGAGCCCGTGGTGGTGCTAGAAGGCCATTCCAAGAGAGTCGGCATCGTGGCCTGGCATCCAACGGCGCGGAATGTGCTGCTCAGCGCAGGTACGGAGCACAGGGATGGGGGAACAGCCACCTCTCCCTGCTTTCCTCCCACTCCAGCTTTTCCTTTGCCTTCTTCCCTCTCCCAGCTGCTCAGATCCCTGTGAATCACAAGACCCGTGGCGATAGCTGGGAACACGTGGCTCGCAGCCCCCTCCGTATCTCAGCCTTTTTATCTTCAGTTTACAGGGATAGGCACCAAGGGATTGTCTGGAATTGGAGTATGGAAGTTGTTCCAGACTTTATTTGATCTGCAGTAACAATTTACATCTGCATTCCCCACATCCCTGTTCTCATATACTTTTAGAACAAGCCCAAGTGTTTCTCCTTTCCCTTGATTCCTGCAAAGTATCCCAGAGTCCAGCTGTTCCTCCCACAAGCTCTCATGGTCAGCATTTTCCAAATTGTCTCCTTGGCCAGTACAGCCCATGGAATGAGATTCTTTTGACCGCTGAAAATCAGTCACATCATTATGGAAATAAATTGGATAATTCATTATCCGTTGGCACAATCTGAGGCTTCCATGGGTTGGATCCCAAGGAAAGAAGCGAGTCCTTTCAGCTGGATTATTGGATGAGCTGGGTGTTTTCCATTGATAAAAACTCCTCCTGAGCTCCCAGTCTGGGTTTTGGTTTCCCTAAAAAAACCTCTGGAGCTGCAGGAGGTTTATTCCTTGTTCCCCAACTCTGGCTTTGCCCCTGTGTATCCCAATGCTGTGACTTGAGCTATTATTTCCCATTTTAGGCTGTGACAACGCCATCATCATCTGGAATGTGGGAACAGGAGAAGCCCTCATCAACCTGGATGACATGCACGTGGACATGATCTACAATGTGAGCTGGAATCGCAACGGCAGCCTCATCTGCACAGCTTCCAAAGACAAGAAAGTCCGAGTTATCGACCCCAGGAAACAAGAAATTGTTGCTGTGAGTTTGCTTAATCATTAAAGAAACATCTGGATTCACTCCAGCAGGGAATGAGCAAGAAAATGTGAGAGTGAACCTTCTTGCTCAGTTTACACACCATGTTCAGTCGCTTTCTTCAAAAATTACAGGAGGAATAGTAGGGGTTGGAGGATTTGTCTGGGTTTATTGGGATTAGTGTTTGAACCGGGATTTTAGGGCTCAGTTTTAAACCTGCAGGAGTGTAATTCCACATCTAATCCTTTTGTATAATTACAGTTCCAGAGTTGTGCATGCAAAGCAGAGCTTTAGTTGTAGCTTGCAAAGAGGTTTTCCTTCAGCCTTGCAAGGGGCTGATTGGCAAAGCTGGAGCGAGTCAGGAATGTCCCCTTCTCCCGTGGTTCAGTGATTGGGCTCTTCCCTCACGCAGCAGCGGAGGGGAGTTGGATGTTGCTCAGAGAGGAGCCACCACTCCGAGGGTTTTTCTGTTCACTGCTAATCCTGAACCTGCTCCTCTCTTCCAGGAGAAAGAGAAAACCCACGAGGGAGCCCGGCCCATGCGAGCCATTTTCCTGGCGGACGGGAACATCTTCACCACCGGCTTCAGCCGCATGAGCGAGCGGCAGCTGGCCCTGTGGAACCCGGTACGATCCCAAACTGCATCCGTGTGCTCCTCACGTCCGTGGAGTTACCAACCCAGCCCTGCAGCCCTGGAATCATGGGATGGCTTGGGTTGGATGGGACATTAAAGCCAATCTCCCCTGCCATAGGCAGGGACACCTTCCACTATCCCAGGTTGCTCCAAGCCCTGTCCAGCCTGGCCTTGGACACTTCCAGGGATGGGGCAGCCGCAGCTTCTCCAGGCGCCCTTTGTCAGAGCCTGCCCACCTTCCCAGGGAAGAATTCCTTCCTAAATTAATAGTTTATATACTTGAGGTTACTCCCTCTCCATCTGCTGCCTGCTCCTGCTTCCATGATTTTGGCTGTGTGGTCACTCAGAGAAGGAAATGAGCAGGAGCAGCGATCAGCTGGGAGCTGCAGGTTGGAAGTGCCTGGGAAGATGCACAGGGAGCAGAGGGGCTGTGGGAAGGTCACTTCTCCCTGTGCGTTGTGCAGAGCAGGACAGCAACAATCCCAGGAGGGTTCAGGCTGGAAGGGACCACCTGGATTGTGTCCAGGTGGCTTTTGGGTGTCTCCAGGGAAGGAGGCTCTGTCCCATCATCCATCACACATCCCATCCCACTGACACTAACTCACTGTGTCACATATTTCCCTTGACTTGGTGAATTTTCCTGGCTCCTGTTTTTATTTAATTTAGTGATTAAAATGCCCTTGGGGAATGAATCAGCTCGTGAACATTCCCAGCGTTTGTTGTAACACACGGATCCTTCTGGGTGGTGCAGACACCACTGGGAGCTCACTGGCTACAGAGTGTTGATAATTTAGACCCTCCCTCTATGAACAGGAGCTTTTCCAGTCTTTATTAACATCCCTGGCATTTTTATTTCCAGAAAAACATGGAGGAGCCAATAGCCCTCCACGAGATGGACACCAGCAACGGGGTCCTGCTGCCCTTCTACGACCCAGACACCAACATCATTTACCTGTGTGGGAAGGTAAGGAGAGGCTTTGGAGGCGCCTGCAGGGAATGTGAAACCTTCCCCAAAAAATCAGTGCTGCAGAGATCAGGCTGCTCTGGAACGGGTTTGATCCTCACTCTGCAGAACCTGGGAAGGTCTGGAGTGGACCTGGATGTTTCTTTGAGATGAGTTAGGTAAAGCTGCTCCTAATGCGACAAGTCCCACACTATTGCCAAAGCATTCCTTGCTGGTGTTGACCTGGGTGATTTTACACTGGTGTGGGAGGGAGGTTTATTTTGGGTATTGTCCTCCTTGTCCTTGGAGATGTTGGAGCATGTGGCAACGCTCACTGGAATTTTGTGGGGTTAAATAATAGAAAACTGGAATTAGGTGCTACTTTCTAAAAGCAATTTGTAGGAATTTGGTGCCCACTAGTGATGGACTTCCATCTGCCACCCCTCCTGCAGTTTCGGAGACAACGGTGTGGTGGAATTCCTTGGAATTAAGGATAAACTGGTTTCTAGCCTTTCTGCCTGACTGTGGCAGGAAGTTTTTCCACAAGAGGTGAGGAAGGTGAAACTCCCAGCCTGGAAGCACAAGTGCATGAGTCCCACAGTGTTTTGAACAGGACTTGGAGGAATTGTTCAGTTGATGGACTTGGATTGTGGTGGGGATCAGCCTTGCTTCAGAAGCAGCCGGGAGCTGTCCACGGCAGCATTCCTGGAAGAAAAGGCTGTTGGGAGCAGGAGTGTGGGCACAGGGAACACAGGTGCTGCAGCCTCTGGAGGGTCTCCTGGGGTTCCTTGCAGGGTGACAGCAGCATCCGCTACTTCGAGATCACGGATGAGTCCCCGTACGTTCACTACCTCAACACCTTCAGCAGCAAAGAGCCGCAGAGGGGCATGGGGTTCATGCCAAAGAGGGGCCTCGACGTCAACAAGTGTGAGATTGCCAGGTGAGGAGAGCTCGTCCCAGGGCTGGGAGCAGGCTGGGAGCTGGGGCTGGGAATTTCAGGAGTGGTTGAAGCAGCAGAGCAGTGAGCACGGGGCAGCCGTGGTTCAGGAAACCTGGGAAGGGCAGGAAACATCTCGGGATGTCACTGCAGTGGCTCCAGTAGGGAACATCACTGCTGGTTGGGAACATGATCCATCTCTTCTCCCAGGGACAAGGGGAAACATCCTCAAGTGGCTCCAGGGGAGGTTTAGCTTGGATATTAGGAACAATTTCTTCATGGAAAGGATGGTCAGGCATTGGAAGGGGCTGCCCAGGGCAGGGGTGGAGTCCCCATCCTGGAGGGGTTTAACAGCTGTGTGGATGTGGGTTATGGTGGCAGTGCTGGGGGAGTGGCTGGACCCGATGGTCTCAGGGATTTCTGTGGTTCCTCGGGGTTCCTCCTTTCCCATCTCCTCCCTGATCCTCACTCCCTGTCCCACCTCTCCTTTTCCACGGCAGGTTCTTCAAGCTCCACGAGAGGAAGTGTGAGCCCATCATCATGACGGTTCCCCGCAAGGTGAGCACTGCCCTGGGGCCGGGCTTTGGAGCCAGCTCCTGCCTCCCAAAGCTCCTGACCAATCCGTGTCTCCTGCCTTGCAGTCCGACCTCTTCCAGGACGATCTGTACCCGGACACAGCCGGCCCGGAGGCAGCTCTGGAAGCAGAGGAGTGGTTTGAGGGGAAGAACGCTGATCCTCTCCTCATCTCCTTGAAGCACGGGTACATTCCAGGCAAAAACAGGGATCTCAAGGTGGTCAAGAAGAACATACTGGACAACAAACCCGCCGGGAACAAGAAGAGTGATCTCATAAATGCTCCAAAGAAAGCAGCGGATGCCTCAAACCCCGTGAGTAAACTCCAGGGATTTTGGGGGTTGTGGCCTCAGGTGGGAATGCCAGGGTGGGACCAGTGACAGGACCTGAGGGAACAGCTGGAGCTGTTCCAGGGGAGCTTTAGGTTGGATATCAGGAAAAGGTTCTTCCCCCAGAGGGTGCTGGGCACTGCCCAGGCTCCCCAGGGAATGGGCACGGCCCCGAGGCTGCCAGAGCTCCAGGAGCATTTGGACAATGCTGCCAGGGATGCCCAGGGTGGGATTGTTGGGGTGTCCTGGACAGGGCCAGGAGCTGGACTGGATGATCCCTGTGGGTCCCTTCCAACTCAGAATATTCCATGATTCTGTGATTCTAATGCTTCTGTAGATATGGAAGATTACTGGGAATTGTTTCTTCTAAATCACAGAAGGTTGGAAAAGACCTTTAAGATCCCCAAATCCAACCATAACCCAGCACCTCGTTCACCTCTAATCCCTGTCCTCAAACTGTGTCCTTTGGGATGCAGAGAAAAGCGTGGCTTAAAGAGCAGATACTGGTCCTGGATGGGTGCCCTGGTGCTGCTCCATGCCCCGGGCATCCCAACTGCTCCAGAGTCTGTGTCACACCCTCGTCCCTCCAGCAATCCCACTGGGAGGAGCCCTTTCCCTGGAAAACCCCAGAGCTCTCCTCACCCGTCCTTTCTTGCCTTCCAGCAAAACGACGCCAAATTGGACGAGATTTTGAAGGAGCTGAAATCCATCAAGGACACGATCTCCAACCAGGACGAGCGCATCTCCAAGCTGGAGCAGCAGATGGCCAAGATCGCGGACTGACGGGGCCGCCAGCCCAGGCACATCCCAGCTCCCAGTTCAGCCAGCAGCAGCCTGCAGCATTCCAGTACGAGCTTTCCTGTTCTCCTAAATCCACGTCAACGAGAGCCGATGATTTCAAGCCAAGCTTTTTAGTGAAAGATTTTCTTTTTCGTTTCCCGATGTTCCGATGAATTTCTGTGACTGTGTCAAAAACAAGGCAAAAACGAGAAGTGCTACTTTTACAGGTTTTTTTGTTTTTTTCCAGATGTTATTATGAATCCTTGAAAAACGAATCCATTCTTGACTTCCAATGTCACGCCCAAATATCTTTTTCTAGATTTAGGGACCAACGCCACATTGCTCTTAACCTTTTTTTTTTTTTTTTTAAAGTTGCCAAAAAATAGAAAAAAAAAATCGCTTTTATTTTTCTTATTTGCCACTTTTGCAGTATTTGTGTTTCCATTCCAAGGGACAGGGGTTGTGGGGGGTGTTTACACTGTGCAGAGAACAAAGCTGAAGCTATTTTGTATAAATCCTCCATTTGGAACAATCAGGTGGGTTCCCTTCCCTTCCCTGTGGAGACCCCTTGGAGATGGGATGAGCTGCCTTCCCTGCTCCACAACGTGTCCCCAGCCCCGTTGGCTGACAGAAAAACATAAATATATCATTCTGAAGGAGGGGATTTATTTCCTACTGAAGTTTTAAGCCAGCACCATGTTCCCATTTTCGTACAATCCCAGGGTTTGATTCCATGACCAAACCCACGTGTTTTACTTGCTGATTTTTATTTCCATTTCGAGGCAGAAGTGACTTCCACGCAGGAATGTTTTTATCCATGGAGCAGAGTTCCAGGTGAGCTGTGAGATGCCAGCAGTCGTTGCTGTAAATCCTTGTTCCTGCCCCCCTCCCAACACTCCTGAGCTCATGGATTTTAAGGAGCTTTTGGAATCCGAGTCAGCCCCTCACACCAGTGCTGATGATAGGAATTTTCTCTGCTTCCAAGGCAGCATTAGCAGCAGGAAGGTGATTTTTCCATGATGATTCTCCACAAACAAAACGCCTCTGTTGTTACCTTTTTATCATTTGTGTTCTCCTGTCCATCATTCCCATTCCTGCCTCCCACCCTGCCATCCTGGAAAGCTTTGCAGGAAAGGATTTGTTCCCGGATCAGATGAGCGACCTCCAACCCCAAACCCCGCCCTGCACTCCCAGTCCTTTGGAGCAGAAGGGACTGGGAAGGTGGATTTGATCCCAGTTTGGAGAACTGGTTTCTCACACGGCTCCTTTGGGATCCTCCAGGGGGAGACCCTGTGAGCGCTGCGGGCTGGTGAGTGAGCTCCTCCTGGAATTCCATGGAAGCTCAGCTCAGCAAAGCTCTGCTCAGGTGGGGTCTTCCCTGCAAAGGAGCAGTCAGGGATGGGGCAGGCTGGCTCCCTGCTCCCCGGCTGTGTCCTTGTGCTGGGAATGGGATCCAGGACACCCTGGAAAGCTGTGCCGAGCAGGATTGGTGCTGCCATTCCTGGCACAGTCCATCCCTGCAGCGCCAGGGAGTGCTGAAAACCCATCCTGAATCCAAAGGTGGGCAGAGACCATCAGGTGTCCGAGAGCTCTGGATCCCCATCCCAGCTGGACTCTGTCCCTGTGGCAGCTCCGTGTGCGTGGATCGTCCCCAGCCCGGAGCATCCCGGCGGACACGAGTCCCTTCGTCCAGGCTGAAGTGATTGATTTTTTTATTTTCCATTAGTTTAGCTAGGAATTCTCCGATTTTCCATTTTTTCCCAGTGTTTGCATGTTCAGAACTTCCAGGTTAAGGATTCCCTGTTGTGGAGGGATGTGTGTGTGGAGGCGGAATCGGCCGGGGGACGTAGCTGGAGAGGCACGAGGACGGGATGGAGGAGACAGAGGATGTGGTGGGATTGCAGAGCAGGAAAGCTTCAGAAAAGTGGGATTTCTGTGTTTTAGGGACAAGTGGCATCCCCTGCCCTGTGCCTGTGGATCCACAATCCGGCCGCTCTGGGTTCTCTGGCTGTTTGGTGACGTTTCTGTATTGCAGTAAATGCCTGAGATGTGTATTTTTATGGATTTTTTTTTTCTTTTGGAACCCAAACCCGAAGGTCGTTCTCCCCACAGTGGTGATTTCTGTGTTGATTTGTACGTGTGACTTCAGGGTTGTGTGCTCGGGGACCTCGGGTTTGTTCCTAACGTTGGAGGGAAATCAGTTTTGGGAGCCGCTGGATTGAGGTGCCCGGGGGTGGGGGTGTGGGAGATTTTAGTTCCTAGCCTGTATTTTATTTAAATGAACTGATGCCTCGCCAGGCTCAACCGGAGTCAGTGCCTGAAGCTTTTTGTAGCCGTGATATCCCGGGAGAGAACCAGCCCAGTCCGGAAAGACGCGCTCTTATAGAGCGGCCAGAGTATCTGTCCAAATATTTGCTTCCATTTTCAAAAGATAAAAGTCATTGATTATAAACTGCCTCTGCTTGGCTTTTCCTTTGGCTCTTGGCGTCCTGCGCCCACCCCCGGCATTCCAGGTCTGATTGATAAGCGGGATATGGAATGATGGACACTTGAGGGGGCGGGTTGTGGCTGAGGGGGTCCTTGGGGACCTGCTTTTATCCCAGGGGAGCCAGGGCCCATCTTTGGGGTCACACATGGAATCCTCCGTGGTGATGCCCAGTGATGAAGCCGAGAGCGTGGCTGGATGTGGGACGTGATGGCACAGATGGGCTGGGGGCTCCCGGGGCGGATGGGGTGATGTGTTCCCAGGAGGGAGCAGCCGTGCTCGGGAGCTGCCCTGGAGCTGGGGGGGCTCGTTCTGCTCTTCCCCAGGTGAAACTTGCCAGGAATGACAGAGCCCGAGCTGGAAACGGCATCACTTCCTCCGCCCAGGTTTGAGCTTTCTCAGGGCTGCGGCGTTTCGGGGGATGTTGCACAACAACCTCCGGAACACCCCGACCCCGGCACCACCCCAGAGCCGGGCAGGGATGCTCGCAGAAAGGCAACGCTCCCTGGGCACCATGGATCCATCCCAGGGATGCTCATCCCACAGGCCTGAGCCCTATTTCGTCCCTCTTCCAGCCCCCTGGCCAGGTGTTTCGGAGCAGGGGCGGCCTGGGGTTTCCGGGAGCGGGGGGTTGTTGACACCCCGAGCCCGTTCCTGCGGATGTGCCTCTTGCAGCACCTTCCTGCGGCTGCGGCTGCGCCTCCCGCGGTCGGGGCGGGGGGTTTCCTGTCGTGCCAATTTCACGGGGCCGGGACAACACCCAGGACAACACCCAGCAGCTCCCGCAGAGCCCCTCCGAGCATCCGGGGCCCGGTGCGGAGAGAAGGAGCCCGGCACAAGCGCTGTGCAAAACATCAAGTCAGGCTCTCCCCCTCCTCCTCCTCGCGTGCTAAAGCGTTTCCCGGTGTTGAGCTACCTCGAGGCACCCTGGCCCCCTCCCTGGCCGTGCCCACACCGTGCCCGGGGCTGGCAGCCCTGGCACCAGGTTCGCCGTCACTTCTGCTTTCGGGGTGACGCGAGCCCCGACGCGCGGCAGCTCCGCGGGGTCGCCGCTGGGGCCGAGCCACCAGGGCCGGAGGCCCCTCTTCGGGGTGCAGCCCACACCGTGCCACCCTCCCCGGAGGGTGCCCGCAGCCCCCCGCCCTCGGTGGCCCCACTCTTGGCGTGACGTCCTTCCCCCGCGGGCTCTCGAAACTGCAGCCGCCCTTCCGCGCTCTCTGCCTTCCCCGCCCGGCGGGAGGCGCAGGCGGAGGGCGGCCCGCGACGCCCCGCGGGTGCCGGTGCCAGGGCTGCCCTCGCCCCCCGTGCCAGGCCCTCGCCGGTGAGTCCTGCAGCCGGGATCCCGCCGCATCTCCTGGCACAGGTGAGCCCTGGTGGGGAGGTGCTGGAGCGGGGCTCGGCCCGGGGATGCTCTGGGTGCAAAGGGCGTGCTCGGGGTCCCTGAGGGTGCCACGCTCCGTGCTGCTCCCCGGGGCTTTGGGGAGGCGGGTGCGTGCTTTGGGGATGTGGGAGCCTCCTGGGGATGCTCGGAGCGTTGAGCCGTGTCTGGATGCTGTTGGGCGCGGATCCGCGGGGACCTCGGCGGTTTCCTCCCACCGGGGCTGCCGAGGGGGGAAGATTGGTGATGGAGAGGTAGAACGGGGGGTTTGGGGTGAGTTTGGGGTGGATTTGCCTCTTCTGCTTCTGCTCCTGCACAGAGGCTCAGGCTCATGGTGGCCTCAGCCATGGAGCCCTGTGCCAGCCCAGCGGGTGAAGGGGAGGACGGGCACCTCGGCGGGGGGGTTCCGTCAAAACGTGGGCGACATCCCCGTGGTTTCATTTCCACACGGAGACTCATCCCGCAACTGCCCCGTCCCGCAGCAGCCGCCTCCACCGCGGCTGATTCCCCATTTCCAGACACTCAACTTCCTTATCAAAACTTGCCCCTGGAGGGGAGCCGAGCTCCCGCAGGTGGGGGCTGTGGCAGGAAGAGGTCGCTGGCTGCTTCCTCCATCCCCCCAAACCCAAACGCCTCTCTCCAGGAGGGGAGGAGGATCCTTGGCTGGAGTGTGATCCCACCTTGGGGCAGTTACACGCTCAGCATCCTCCCGCGGGGAGCAGGACCCCGATGTCACCCGCCCTTTCTGTCCCCTGCAGGTCCCATGGCGCTGGGCCGGGCTGTGCTGGTGCTGCTGGTGCTGAGCCCCCTGCGGGCGTGTGGGGCTGAGCTGCTGGAGCCGGGGCTGCCCCAGGGCCGGCAGTGGGTCTGGGGGGAGGCCAAGCCCCTGCCCCTCTCCCGTGGGAAGAGGGATGACAGCGGGCAGGAGCCCGGTGCCACCACGATGATCAGCAGTGACAAGAGCGACGGTGGCACTGTGCCACCAGCAGCACCCAGCACCAAGGCCAGCCTGCTCTGGGTGCCAACCACAGCCGATGCCGTGGATGATTCCCCCGAGCCTGAGCTGCTCCTGAGCTCTGCAGCACCAGTGCCCAGCACCAACGCCAGCCTGCTCCGGGTGCTCGCAGTGTCCACCACGGCCGAGCCTATGGATGACACAGATCCCCCTGAACCCGACCTACTGGAGGACTCTGTGTCACCAGCAGTGCCCAGCGCCAGCACCAGCCTGCTCCGGGTGCCTGTAGTGTCCACCACAGCTGATCCCATGGATGAGACAGATCCCCCTGATCCCGATCTGCTCCTGAGCTCTGCCCCGCCACCAGCACCGAGCACCGAGGCCGGCCGGGCACTCGTGGTGCCAACCACAGCTGATCCCATGGATGAGACAGATCCCCCTGATCCCGATCTGCTGCCGGGCTCAGAGCCTGGCGCACCGTCAGCACCCCAAAAGAGCACTGCCACCACCACCCCCAGCTGGCTCACGTCACCCATCGAGGAGGGGACAGTGACTGATGGCCTGGACAGCAGCTCCTCCACGGGGCCACTCTCAACAGCCCCCCCGGCCTTTGTCCTCACCACCACGGGCAACAAAAAACCCAAGAAATCCGGAGCTCCGCCTGCACCGACCCTCCCGGCCCCTCGGGACACGACGCCGGGAGGCACCGAGGTGCCCTGGGAGCCCGGCGAGGTGATGAGCAAGTGCCTGCTGGCCATGCTGCTGCTGGGGCTGGTGGCCGCCACCTTCCTGGTGTGCACGGGGGTGCTCGGGGTGCTGCTGTGGCGGCGGGCGCGGACGGGGCAGCGCCGGTTCAGCCGCACCGAGATGGTTTGTATCTCCTCGCTCCTGCCCGATGCCGA
>VZTG01008974.1:197706-208611 GCA_013397845.1 Melanocharis versteri | reverse complement strand
CGGGGCGCCCGCCGGCCCCCGGCCTGTCCCGGCCCGGCGGCACAGGCTGGTGCTGCCCGACGGCAGCTCCGAGCCCGACGGAGACAACCTGACTCTCAGCAGCTTCCTGCCGGAGCACCCCTGAGCCCCAGGGATGGCTCCTGCATCCCGCAGCGCTGCGGGGCCGCGTGCCCGGTCCCCGCTGGAGCCGCGGGCTGGGGACCCTCTGTCGCCCGGTGTTTCAGCTTGGACCAGCGGGGCGGAGCAGCTCCCCCGAGGCCAGCTCAGCCCTCGAGACCCATCCCATTAAAGTGTTACCCGGACCTGGTGGTCTCTTCCTGGCAGGGACGGCACCCGCCAGCCCCCTCCCCGCCCGCCGCCTGCCCACATCCTGCTGCCACAATTTCGCTTCTCCATCCTCCCCCTCAAGCCCCTGGGGGAGCAGAAACGAAACCCGCGGCCACCCTTCGCCAGGCAGGGACCAGACCCCGGAATTTTGGGGACGGGACCGCAGCCCCCGGGACCTCCTCCCCGCGTGGGCTCGGCCTCGTGGGAGCTGGAAGGGCGGGGGGGACGGGGCGGAAACGCCGGGGGACGGGGACAGGGACAGGACGGGCGCGCTCGCGGCGCAACGTGTTCCTNGAGGGGCGCGCGCGCGGCTCAACGGGTTCCTGCCTGCGGTCGCTGCTGCGAGGCGGGGACGCCTCCGGAGCCGCCGCTGCCTCTGTCAGGTGCTCGGCCCCGGGGGCGAACGGTGGCCGCAGGGTCTCGGCATCGTTCGGCAGCGCTGCCCCCGGCTGTGCCCGCCTGGTTGGGGCTGGGAGGGATGGGGAGAACAAATCCACGAGTGGCCAACGAAGGTCCCACCATTTCACCCGCTCAGGCGGGTGTCAGTCACCCCTCAGGCCCCCAACCGATCCCTTCCCTGGGGGAGCAGAAATGGCCCAGGACTGGCCCTGTCCTGCCAGGCTCGGTGTCCCCATTTTTCCATTCTTGCTCCACCCAGGTTCCCCATCCCCACATCCCCATCCCTGCTGTGACCATGTTCAATGTCCCCATCTCTCTGCCCCACATCCCCATTCCTACATCTCCATAGCCCCTTCCCCACGTCCCCAAGCTCGCAGCCTCCTCGAAGGCCACTCTGGGCCGTCTGTCCGGGGGGAATTGCCAGCGTGGTCATTCACCTGCGTCCCGGCCCTGCTGCCTGTTTACATTCACGCTGTGCTTGATATATTTTCCATCTGGATCCTGGCAGCTGCACGGCCCCGCTCCGGCTGTGAATGTAAATGTTTATGGCTGAGTCAGCCGGGCCAGGGGACCCGCAGCCGGTGGCCGTGGCCGGTCCCCACGCAGGACACCCTGGCCACGGGCTGATGCCACCCTGCTGTGTCCAACTCTGTCCCCACACCAGCGCCCGGCCAGCCAAAGCAGTCACGGGGGGAGGAGGGATGCTCCCATGCTCCGGCTTCACCCCGCAGCGGCTCATCCGGCTCTGCCCCCGGTGAGGATGAGGCCGGTGCGTCCCGAGGAATTGGATGGGTGCAGATCCGAGAGATTGCTCCCGCTCTCCCAGCCCTGTTCCGGCCGCTCTCCAGCAGCAGCCCAGCGAGGATAAACTTTCCTCCCCCGCCGGAGCAGGAGCCGGGAGCCGGGAATCGCCCTATTTGGCGCAGTCAGCAGCTCCTGTCGGGCGGCCATCGCCCACCTCACGGCACAGGAATTCACGGGAAGCCAGCGCGGTGTCACAGCAGGACCCTCAGGGATCCCTCCGGGCAGCGGGAGGGCACCGGGCGGTGGGGTGGCACTGGGCCGTGGGTGTGTGACACGGGGTCGGGGGTTGGCACCGGGCTGTGGGTGGGTGACACGGGGCCAGGAGTGGCACCGGGCTGTGGGTGTGTGACACCGGGCCGGGGGTGGCACCGGGCTGTGGGTGGGTGACACGGAGCCATGTATGGCACCGTCCCACGCACGACGCTGCACGTGGAGCTCCACACGCCCCGTGCAGCTCTGCAGGACGGGTCCCCTCCGGGTATTTTGCTGGCACAGCAAAGCGCAGCCCTGGGAAGCAAATTAGAAGCAGAGCGAGGCTGAAATGCCTCAAATTGCCGGTTCCCCGGGCGGGCTGTGCCGCCGAGCCCAGCCCTGCGCGGCCCCGCGTTCCTGCTGCCCCAAATTACACAGCGGGGCCGGGCGGTGCCGGCCCTGCCCAGCTCCGAGGGGCCGGGCCCGCGCCCGCCGCAGGCAAAAACGGCATCCTAATGGCCGGTGGCAGCTGGCACCGGGAACTGGGACGGGGATCCCGGCTGCGAGGGTGGCGGCACTGGGCAGGGAAGGGTGGGGATCTTGGGAGAAGGGAAATGGGAATCCTGGGCAGGGATGGATGAGGACTCTGAGCAATGAACCCAGGGCAGGGTGGGATGCAGATCCCGGAGAAGGAGGGATGGAGACTCTGGGCAAAGCAGGATGAGGATCCTGGCTCGGGTGGGATGGGGTTCTTGGATGAGCAGCAATGGGGACTCTGGACGCTGTGGGATGCAGACCCTGGGCAGGGTGGAATGGGGACCCTGGACAAGGAGACTGAGCCCAACGCCGACATCACGGGGCGCACGGGGGGAATGTCAGCCTCATCCCCACCTGGGCTGCAGGAGCAGGGCCGGATGCTGCTGGAACTCCTCCAGGCCGCCCTCGCCCCCGGCCTCCCCTCGCCTTTCCCCCTTCCCCTCTAAGATTTCATCACTGAGCACTTAAGGCCGGGAAAAGCCGCCCCAGCAGCTGCAGGGAGCTGCCGGGCCAGCCAGACGGACGGAGCCTTTATTTCGGGGAGCCGCGACGCCGGCGGCGACGCCGGAGAAACCCCAGCGGCGCCAGCTCCCCTCCGGCTGGGGGGGACGGAATCCCTCGCCCCCCACCCCGCGGGGTCACGGTCCCCGGGCGCTGGCCGTGGCTTTTTGGGGGGTCTGGCAGGTCCCCAGGGAGGAGCAGAGGAAAATAGCAACAGGATGAGGTCACACAGCGGCTGCGGCCTCTTGAGCAACCTCAGGCCGGGCCGAGGGGACCAGGGCGGGGGGAGACGGAACTTGGGGGGGGCTTGAAAGATGCCTCCGGACCCCCCAAACTGGAGGCCAGGACCTGGGGATCTGAGCAGCTGCTGTGTTCGTCTGGGGAACCAGGGGGACCCCTGCCTGTGTCCCTGCCTGCACCCCAAGGCTGAGGTGCCCAGGCCAGAGCATTCCCAGGCTGGGATGTTTAGGAAATACTCTCCCGAAATCAGGGGGATGGTCCCGAGCCATGTTTGCCCCACTGCCTCGATAATGCCAGGGCACTGAGCCCACATCCCTCACTGTCCCCCTTGGACCCTTGGATGGGGCTTTACCCCCACCTTCGTGGATAAAAACATCTTTGCTACAACCTCCATCTCCATTTGCACCCCAATATGTGGCCGTTTCCGGGTTGGTGATGGGGGGCACCAGGGCTCCTTTGCTGACGGGATAAGCCAGGAAACACCCCCAGCCCCAGCTGGAGCTCATCTGGGAGGGGGCTGGGGGCTGCCTGCCCTTCCCTGGCCTCCCACACCCCCTCCCCATGCCGGCCCTAATGAGAACAAGCTGGTCCCGGGCTGCGACGCAGGAGGAGGAGGAGAAGGAGGAGGAGAAGAGGGAGAAGGAGGAGGCTCCAGCCCAGCAGGCAGCAGAAAGGGGCTCGAGGTGTGTGGGACAGATCCCGTCTTCCCGGCTCCCTCCCGCCGGCTGCGGGCGAGGTGAGGATCCCACTGGATGTGCCAGGCTGCTCCCCAATTTTGGGGTGGCTCTGGAGCAGGGCACAGGCTGTCCCACAGCCGGGGGTGCTGCGGTGAGGGCTGGGCATGGTCCCCACGGTGGGACACGGGATGGAGTCGGCCACATGGCTGCGTTCCCAGGCAGGAATCGGAGCGCGCTGCGTCTGGACAACACCAAAACCGTGATTTTCTGGGGCGGTCGGGAAGCGGAGCTGGGGACGAGCTGTGGGTCTGGGGGTGGGCGAGGATGGGGCTGGAATGGGATTGGGATGGGGGTGGAGGGTTGGCGATGCCCACGGTGCCAGGCCCTGCTCCTGGCACTGCTTTGGGCTCTGCTCAGCCCCTCCATGGCCGCGGCTGCTCCTCAGCTCCGATGGCTGCCGGGGAATCCATGCCGTCCCCATCCCGGGACCCCTTTCCCGCCGAGGGGCCCCTGTCTGCGGTGAAGGGGAGGATGAAGGGGCTCATCCCAGCCCCACAAACCCTTCATTCTCCCGGTGCTGGTCAGTGCTGTGACCCCACAGCCGCAGCAGTGCCCGTGGGGAGCCGGGAGGGTTGGGGGTCGGGGGCACCTCCCACCTCTGCTTGTTTGCTCTGGATTAATGGAAACCAGATTGTGCAGCCGGGAAAGAGCCTGGAAGCCAAATCCTGCTGCTGGAGTCCCTCCCGGTCTGCAGAGCTGCTGGCTTGGGTTTGTTTGGGGGAAAAACGGGATGTGGGTTGGGATTTGGGGAGCCTGAGGTTGGGGAATTGTCGTGAGGGGTCCCTGCTGATGAACCTGGGGAGCTGCTTCCTGAGACCTTCCCATGGAGCCGTGTGGAGGGGAAGAGCCCTGGGAACGGCTCGATGGCGTTACGTGGCGTGGCGCGTGTTGATGTCCCTCGGGAATGTCTCGCGACGCAGTGGGGACGGTCACGTCCCTCTCCCAAATCCCGTGGGGTGCAGAGCCCGGCCAGGGGCTAACCCCGGTCATTGCTCTGGGGTGGGAAGCGCGTGTCCCGTGTCCTACAGCACGCTGTGGGCTGTGGGATGGGACAGATCCAGCCCCATCCAGGCGAGGAACGCGGCACAGGGACGGAGCCAACCTTCCCCCCTTCACCAGGGGCACTCAGGCAGCCAGGACCCCTGGATCCCCATTCCTGGCACCCCAGCTCTGGGGTGCCCCTTTGTCCCACACCCCATCCCAGCTCCACTCAACCACCATGGTGGCACCGGAGTGAAATCCTGCCCCAATTTATTTTTAGCCGTGCTCCAGCTGGGAATTAACGGTCCAGGACGGGCGGTTGGGAAATGCCTCTTGCGCTGGGCCCGGCCCCTTTGTAGCGTTGCCTGTGTCAAAGTTTCCACTGCAAACCTCCATTTTTCAGGAATTCTCTAATCAGCCAAATGACCGTTGTCTGGAGCCGGGCGCTGGCAGCAGCCCCGGTCCCCCGGCCTTGAGCAATCCCACCCAGCTGGCTTCCAGCTGCGCCCTTGGAAAACAAACGGAGCCCCTCGCTCTGTCAGGGTGACAAAACCGCAGCTGCCTTTCTACTTCCATAAGGAAATTCAGGCGGGTGGAGGCTGGCCTGCGGAAGGGCTTGGAGGGCTCGCTCTGCCGGGGTATTAACGTGTCCCCCTCTCCTCTGCATCCCACAGGTCCCCTGCACAAATCCTGGGAATGGGCTCGGCCATGGGCACGTGGTTGCTGCTCTTGGTGCTGCTGGCGGCGGCCCCGGCACAGGCGGCAGCACCCCGGCACCGCCCGGTGCTGCCGGACACCGCGGGCAGCGGGGACGGGGACGAGGCGTCGGCCACGCTGCCCGCCCAGCCCGTGACCCCCCGGATCAGCCCCACGGTGGGGGACGCGCCGGGGACCACGGTGACCAACAGCTCGGCGCCAGGCATGCTGGACGGGCTGATGGACTTCTTCAAGGATTACGCGCTGCTGGTGGTGGTGGTGGGCTCGCTGTCCTTCGTCCTCCTCTTCATCATCTGCGCCGCCGTCATCGTCCGGCAGAAGCACAAGGCCTCTGCCTATTATCCCTCCTCCTTTCCCAAGAAGAAATACGTGGACGAGCGGGACAAGTCGGGGGGAGCGCGGGCGTTCAGCGAGGTGCCCGACAAAGCCCCCGAGGCCGGCGCGGAGGAGCCGCTGGACGGCAGCCGGCAGCTCCAGGCGGACATCCTGGCTGCTGCCCAGAACCTCAAATCCCCCCCCAAGGCGCCGCTGGCCAACGGGGCCCGGGCCGAGCAGAATTCCCCTCAGGAGGAGGAGGAGGAGGAAGAGGAGGAAGGAAGGAAGAAGGCGGGGGACGAGCAACCCAAGCCCCCTGCCCAAAATCCAGGTGAGGAGGAAGCGGCGAGCGCAGAAGGCAAGGAGACCCCTGATGCATCCCAGGATGGCTCCCAGGCCCCCTCTGGAATCTGAGGCAGGGACACGGTCCCGGGCAAGCCTGAGGAGCTGCTGGCTTGGGACACATGATGGACATGGTGGATCAGGCTCCGTACGTACATGGTGGCTCAAGGAAGCCCCCATGAAGGTCCCATTCCCCCCAGCTCCCCCAACCCTCGTGCTGATGGGATGCTCATGGGGGGATTTGCCAGCTGGTTTTCCCAAGTGCTGGAATGCTCCAGCCCCGGCTCCTGCTGCCCAAGGGGCTTCTCCCACCCCAGGCACTGGGTGGGTGCATCCCCCCAGCTCCAGCTCTGCCCCCACTGTGCCACCAGCTTCCTCCCAAAAGTTATTTTAATAATCAGCAGCAGCCTGGTCCGTGCTGGGAGCCTGGCTGGGAGCTGCTTCCCTCTGGGAAGAGGGATGGGACCAGGGCTGGAGGTCTGTAGGACATGGGTCAGCTTTGCCCATGGCCACCCGAGGGGAGGAGGGATGAGGATTTAGGGACAAGGACCCTCCTTTCCTTCTTTCACCCCAGAGCCCAGCTGGATTTTTGCCTCATTTCCTGAACCCCTTCATCTAGAAATAAACGTTTCCTCCGCACAGCCCCTCTCCTGTGTGTCTCTGCAGCCGTGGGGTGGCCAGGGGACAGTCCCCGTGTCCCTGTGCTCCCCCAGGGGCACAGCTGGATTGGGCTCCAGGGGCAGGGGAGCCCTGGGCAGGGTGTTATCAGTCCCCACATCAGCGCATCACGTGCCCTTCCAGGAACCCTTTATCTTGTACCCACAGCTGCGGGGCCAAGGGGGGGCTGTGGGGGACTCGGCCACGGCACTGGGGCGCAGCTGCTGCAGTGGGGACAGCAGGGGAACCTGGAAGGTGACAGAGGCTGCTCTGCCTCCAAAGCAGCACATCCCCACATTCCTGTGTTTTATCCCATCCCTGCCTCAGGACAACCTTCCCTCTGGAAGAGCCACCACAAAGAGCTGATTCTGCCCCAAAGCAGATGTGGCTGTGTGAAGTTCCCCTGATTTTTTTTTTCAAACTGGGAAATAGGATTGTTCCATGAGGGAGAGGCACATTCCTNGTTATCAGTCCCCACATCAGCGCATCACGTGCCCTTCCAGGAACCCTTTATCTTGTACCCACAGCTGTGGGGCCAAGGGGGGGCTGTGGGGGACTCGGCCACGGCACTGGGGCGCAGCTGCTGCAGTGGGGACAGCAGGGGAACCTGGAAGGTGACAGAGGCTGCTCTGCCTCCAAAGCAGCACATCCCCACATCCCTGTATCCCTGTGTTTTATCCCATCATGTCCCTGCCTCAGGACAACCTTCCCTCTGGAAGAGCCACCACAAAGAGCTGATTCTGCCCCAAAGCAGATGTGGCTGTGTGAAGTTTCCCTGATTTTTTTTTTCAAACTGGGAAATAGGATTGTTCCATGAGGGAGAGGCACATTCCTCGCCACTGGAGGGTGCCAGGAGCTGAGGAACCACAAGAGGGACCTTGTGAGTGACAAACTCAGCAGCAATGTGTGACCTCTGGGTTAAAAATTAGAAGTATTGTGCTCAGACGGAGCAGAATGAGACAATTATCTTTTTAAATGTGGTTTTAAATGTTTAACAACACCCTCAGTATGAAAAACGGGAAGTGAGGAGTCTTGTGGGGGATTAGAAGGTAAAAAAGTGAAGTTTGCCAATGTGTTGTCTGCTTGGTCTGAAAATACCCCCCTGGAAAAGAGGAACTCTGGGAGCTCCCCCTCAGCTCTGCATTCCAGCTCTGCTATTCCCAACCAGGGTTCCAGTCTGAGGGTGCATTTTAAGAGAATCCTGGAGTGGTTTGGGCTGGAAGGGACCTTAAGGCTCATCCAGTTGCAAAGCCCTTCCTTGGGCAGGGACACCTTCCTCTAGCCCAGGATTTACAGCTGTAACAGAGCACCTGGTGAGTGCACAGATGGAATTCTTAGAGAAAACACCTCAAAATTCAGGCTGTTCCTCAAACAGGAGCTTCAAAAACTAAGTGGTGACAGCATGGGAGCAGAAACCACCAGTGTTTCCTGGCCATTTTTCCCTTCGGCACCTGTAAAGGGTCCCAGAATTCCGAGAGCAGGAATTTGCCCCCGGATTGCGAAACCAACCCCGACGCAGCCGGAGCCAGGGGCGGCCCCACGGCAGCTCTCACACACATCCAAACCAGGGCAACGCTTCCCACTAAATTCCATAAAATATTAGGCAAAACTAGACATCTTCCCAAAAAAAAAAAAAAAAAAATAATAGAAGTGCAGCCCTTCCAGTACCGGACAGCGGGGTTTTGTCTCCGGAGCGGAGTCTTCCCGCGGCATTCCCGAGGGGACAGGAGCCCCCATCCCGGCCGTGTGAGCACTACGGAGTGGCTGGACACCACAGGGACACGTTGTGCGTAACTTGTGCGTATCTTACAGCTTGAGTAGTGCACAGGGTCCTACTACAGCTCGGGAATTGCAGTGCAGAGTGAGGAGGGGAAGCTGCGCAGGCAGTTCAGGCGTTGTCGGCTTTTTTGTCGGATTCTCTGTTTGGATCCTGCTTCAGTTTGTAATCGGCCAAGGCAGCCTTGATGGCGTCTTCAGCCAGCACTGCAAAGCAAAGCAAAAAGAGGATTTTAAGGACAATTCAAGGGCTTTTAGGACAGTGAGGTAAAAACAAAAGCAGGCAGCAGTGAGCAAACAAGAGCAGCAGCACAGACTGATCTTAGGGTGGAATTCCTAAAATAGTTCCTTTAATGCTGATTTCATGCAATGTAACTTCAGATAATAATATAATTCAGAATCTCATCATTTATTATCAGTCTGCTGAGACACAGGCTCCAAAATATCGAAGAGACCTGAAAACTCTTGAATTAACCCTGAAACCCGAACAAGTTTTCTCTTAAGGACAACATCGTGCAGAAACTGTTTGCAAAACAGCATCCAGAAGCATCTGTGCTATTCCCAGAGTAGCTCTCTGAGATCCAGGGATTTTACTTACTGGAGCAGTGCAGTTTGACAGGGGGAAGGCAGAGTTCCTTGGCAATGTCTGTGTTCTTGATTTTCAGCGCTTCATCAACCTGAAACACAAGCAGAGGAGGTCACAGGCCCCGTTGTTTGTGTTTGCTAAGAAGGTTTAATGCTCCAGAGCCAGCAGAATCCACAGGGGAGATCATCTCAGCTGCCCAGGGCAGTGAGGGATGTGGGAATTAAGGAATGTCTGACTGACATATCAGCGTCACAGGCTGTCCCCACTTGGGCTGCTCCAAGTCTGTTCGTCCTCTATCACGACACTGAAGTGCATTTACTGCTGGCAGAAAAACCAATCTAACTGATCTAAAGACTCCCTATAACTAAAATTTCTGCCATCAGCCTGGTTTTGCTCATGGCATAAGACACAAAGTACTTTCCTGGTGGAATTGTTCAAAAACAGGTGGATGTGGCACTTGGGGACGTGGTTAGTGGTGGAGCTGGCAGTGCTGGGGGCACGGTTGGACTTGCTCTTAGAGGACTTTTCCAACCTTAGTGATTCCCTGACAAAAATGACAATTATTGCCCTACAACTGAAGCCCTGACAGCGCTGGCGTTCCCTGGTGAGCACTTCCTACGTGATCCCAACAGAGAACACAGGTACGTGGGAAGCTCTGAGGCTTCTCCCCGAGCTCCCTCACCGTTTTCCCTTTGACCCACTCCGTGGCCAGCGAGCTGGAGGCGATGGCCGAGCCGCAGCCGAAGGTTTTGAAGCGGGCGTCCACGATCCTGCCGTTCTCGTCCACTTCCACCTGCGGGGGAATTTTGGGGACACTTCAGCGCCCGGTTCCGCTCAGCCAGGTCCCCTCAGCTGGGCCCCGGGGAAGCAGGACTGGCCCTGCCCCGGGCACAGGGCACGGGCACAGGGCACGAGGAAAGCCCGTGCTGTCGCCTGAGGGGACACGGGCAGGTCTGACCCTCGCAACAGCTCCATGTAACCCCACCCAGGTGGCAGCGGGTCCCCAAGGTCACCTGCAGCTTCATGACGTCGCCGCAGGCCGGGGCGCCCACCAGGCCGGTGCCCACGTTCTTGGCATTGCGGTCGAGGGAGCCGACGTTGCGCGGGTTCTCGTAGTGATCCACCACCTGCCAAGACACAGCGTCAGCGAGGGCCACCCCACGCCCTCCCGCCCCTCCCCGCGTCCTGCTCGCCCCTCACCTTCTTGTGGTAGCCCAGCGCGGCCGGGGCCGACCCGGGCCGGGGCCGCAGCAGCGCCGCCCCCGCCGCCCTCAGCGCCGCCATCTTCACTGAGGGGACGGGCGACCTCCGACTTCCTTTTATAACCTCGGGCGGTTTGGCCACGCCCCGTCACGCCCCAAACCACGCCCCTTCGCCTCTGGAGCCCGCGTCTCACCCCGGTCATACGTTCGCCGCGCAGATGGCGGGAGCGCTGGAGGCCGCCTGTGGCAAGGGCCTCGCGCTGTCGCTAAAACGATCAGTAAATAAATAAACGATGGAAACGGCCTTTCAACCGCGACAGCTGGCGCGTGTGCCGCATGCGGCGCCACACTCAATATGGCGGGCGAGCGGCGCCGCGCACGCCACGGACCCTCTCGGAGGCCCCCTGAAGGCCACACAGCGGGGTGCCCGCGGTGCTGCCTGCGCCACGGATCAGAAGACAAAGGGCCGGGCCGCGGCCGCACTCGGCACAGCGCTGCCCCGGTGCGCGGGCGAGCGCGGGGCGGGGCGGGCCGAGGATCCCCGGTGTTCCCGCCCGGTTTGGCCGGCGGCGGGGCGGGGCGGCGGGACGGG
>VZTG01008974.1:178623-197302 GCA_013397845.1 Melanocharis versteri | reverse complement strand
GCGGGACCCGAGGGAGCGGCCGGAGCTGTGCCAGGGGTCAGGTTTAATCTGAGGAAACGCTGTGTTGTCTTGGCTCTGTGATCACACCGTGAGAGTTGTGTGATTTGTTTTCTCGCTTCTTCACGTGCATCGCTCAACACTGCTTTTAAAATTGATTTTTAATTTTTTTTTTTTTTAAGCTTTCCATCAATGCTTTTGACTACAACTGTCACTTGGATCTGATCAAGCTGCTCCGGCAGGAGGGAGAGCTGGTGAAGCTCCGCAGAGCTCGGCAGAAGATGAGTGAGCTCTTCCCCCTCACTGAAGGTACGGAGCATCCTCTGCTCTCCGCAGGTGAAGCATCACCTGTGCCAGGTGCTTCAGGAGTGAAATAAAACATTTTTCAGCACCCTCAATCCGGCAATGTGATCCAGAGCTCAGCAAACTCCTGCCAAAAGCGATGTTTCGTAGACAGGCAGCAAAGAAAATTCCCTGTTGGTGGAAGTTGTGGATGGTCCTTGAAGTGGGGGTTTGTCTTTTTACTCCTAACACAGAGGCAATGGAAATATTGCAGAGGTTGCTCTGCCAGCGTGGGATTTTAGTCTTGGAAAGGGATGGAGAGGCCCTGGCACAGAGTGCCCAGGGAAGCTGTGGCTGCCCCTGGATCCCTGGAGGTGTCCAAGGCCAGGTTGGACAGGGCTTGGAGCAGCCTGGGATAGTGGAAGGTGTCCCTGCCCGTGGCAGGAGGTGGAATGGGATGATCTTGAAAATCCTGAAAAATTCTAGCTTCTCTCTTTAGTAAAAAGGTGCTTGTTTAGCACCAAGTTAAAAGGTCTCCACCCAACTTTTATTTGAAATTAATGAGGAATGGTTGTGGAGGTTAAAATTTCTCTCTTTGCCTTGCTCCCTCTCCTTGGTTTTAAGTCTGTTGCTAAAAATTCTGATAAAAAACTCACCAAGTGGGTGAGCTATTTCTGAATATTAATGATGTGTTCTGGGTGTGCAATTCTTTATTATTTCTGAATATTAATGGTGTCTTCTAAATTCTTTTCTTTCCAGAAATTTGGCTGGACTGGTTGAAGGATGAGATAAAAATGGCTTCGGAGATCTCTGAGAGAGAGAAGGTTTATGAGCTGTTCGAAAGAGCTGTCAAAGATTACATCTGTAAGTCATTCAAAAATGCTCTAAAATGGGTTTTATTGCATGCAGATTCGGCTTTTTTTGTTGTAGGAAGGTCTCTTCCTTCAGTTATAATGCAGAAATTAGGTCAAAATTTCAAATTAATTTCTAAAATCTGAGTGTGAAGTGATGCGAGGGAAAGATGTGGTGTCTGGTCTCTCCATTCCTCAGGAGCTGCTGCAGCTTTAGCTTAAAATTTTGGGGATAAATCACCGAGTTCTTTGGGGATTGGGGTAAAGAGCTGGAAAAATGAAGCCTGAGGAAGTGGAGGGCTCAGGAATATGGAGGTAAATCCCCCTGAAAAGCTGTGTACAAAGTGTCACATCAGTGACATTACCTGGTGTTGGTAATCCCTCAGGAAGAAGGAATGGAGGAGAAGGAGTGAGGAGGTGTCCTCTGGATCTGCTGGATTGCATTTGGGGTTTGGAAGCACTTCTGGAACCCAGAGCAGTCCCAACCTGGGGGTTCCTGAATGGAATTCAGTGTTGGTGGAAATGGCAGCCAATGCTGTTTCCCACCTCCCCTTCACCTTCAGGATTCAGCTGCTTCAGGAGTTGCTGATCAGGGAAGTTCGGGAGTCTGGAAAGAGGAGGAGGAGCCGCTTTAATCTGAATTATTCTGGAGTATGACAGCTCTGTGGTCCCAGCTCAGGAAATGGGAATTTGCTTTTAAGGCCTCTTGGTGCATCCCTGCTGTGGTTTGTGTGGCAGAGGTGACAGCCACTGTCAGCAAAACCACAGGAGTGACACCATTCCGAAGGAAACCGTGGCTGCTGCTGCTGGACCAACAGCACAAATATTAGTTTATACAACGAATATACAGTTCCCAAATATTTTAACTTTATTGGATAAGAAAGAACATTGCCTTGTGTGGGTCTATTTATACTCAGCACGTGAGGCACTTGGGAAGCAGAGCTGCGTTTTGTTGCTATTATTTTTGCAAAGATCAGATCACCTGCTTTTCCTGACCTTGTTTAGGTCCTGAAATTTGGCTGGAATATGCCCAGTATTCCATCGGAGGCATCGGGCAGGAAGGAGGCATCGAGAAGGTCCGGTCCATCTTCGAGCGGGCTCTGACGGCCGTGGGGCTGCACGTGACCAAGGGCACGGCCCTGTGGGAAGCCTACAGGGAATTTGAGAATGCCATCCTGGAAACAGCACAGGTGAGCCCGTTCCCCTGGGCTCCCATCCCATAAAAAAGCTGTGGTGAAGCTCCTGGAGTCAGCTGGAGCTGGTTTCCTCCCTGACATGTTTGAGTTGTTTCTTTCCCAGCTGTAAAAACCAACCCTGTGCTCCAGGAAAACCATTCTGTGGATTTGGCTGATAAAGTCATGGATTTGTGTTTCCATAAAATCTTGAAATCATCTCAAATCCAGGAGCAAAACTTGGCTCTGCTGCTGATTGAAGTGCCAAGAACAGCTTTAAGTTGAAATGTTCCATTATTAAACAATGTGGCTGTTTCTGTGGCTGTTTCTGCATAGAGTCAATCAGGTTTAAATTTCTAGACTGTTCAGCTTTTAACTCATTCATTATCCCACAGTTTGGGACTTTTGGATGGAAGGAAACCGTCCCTGGAATGTGCAGTTTGATATCTGCGAAAGTGACTTTTCCAAGATGGCCAGAATGGGAATACTTCCTTCTTTTTGATAATTTGCTACATAAGAGGTGGAAGTTTAAAGATGTCCCTGCTCGTGGTGGCAGTGGGAGCTATTTGATCTTTAAAGGCCCTTTTCAACCCTGTTCTATGGAATCCCTAACAAAGGAGTAACAGGAGAATGTCCTTTCATTCCCAAACGCAATTAAGGCTGGAAGTTTTAGATCCTGTCCCCACACCCCAGGGATTTGCTGAAACCCTCTTTGGCAGCACGGTGGGTTTGTGAAATGGCACAGCCACCTGCTGCTTCCTTGTTCTCAGGTGATCATTTCCCTGGGCTTGTGTCAGCTTTCAGTCAGGAATGCTCTTCCCATTCATCCACCTTCTGAGGGGAGCAATTCCCAAGTTTTAGCTTTCCCAGCAGCGACTGAAATGCACCTTGGCCCTGTGTGCCCTTCAAGGATCATGTATTCACTTGGATCTCAGCTCCCTCAGCTCATAAACAATTCCCTCTCATGTCCATCAACTGGGGATGGAGGGAATGGATTGAATTTCCCTGTTTTTTTTGCTTGCAGCCAGCCCCTGGCAGCATTCCATCCCCGGAGCAGCAGCAGGTGCTGTGCAGCCAGCTCGAGAAGATCCACACGCTCTTCCGGCGCCAGCTGGGGATCCCACTGCTGGGTAAGGGCTGGGATGCTGGGAGACAGGGCCTGGAGCAGCTGGGTGAGTGCTCCAGGCATCAGGATTCTCCTGGCACAGCCACACCAAGTGCAGCTGGAGGTTTTGTGCTCTCTTGGATGAGGCGCAGACCCCTCTGGATCAGGAATGTTCTGATTCGTTGGAACTTGGGTCACCTGCTTCAGAATTTGAGGCTCTTTAAAGTGCAAGCGAGGGGCACAAGATGTGGATTAAAAATGAGGAGTTCTGCTGCATGAAACCCTTGGAAGGGAGTATCTGGCAGCTGGATTGTTGGAATTCTGCCTTCTCTAGTTCTTGCTTTAAGCTCCTTGTGTCCCTTTTCTTGCTCGTGGGAGAAAGTTAAGCACAGTTCTTTTGACTTCATTTCCATCTGGAAAGAATTTGGGTTCTCTTTTCTTTAAAGCCTTGGGGAAAATTCAGCCGCTTTGGTTTTCTAATTCCAAATCAGCAGCTCTAATACAACTTGCCCTGAGTTTGTTATAGGACAGTGTGTGAGATGAAGTGTCTGAACCCTTTGAGAATGCAGCAGTGTGACACTAAGGACCAAAAAAGGACAAAAATTTTAATATTTATTCTAAATAAATTATAAATATAATAGAAATAAAAATAGGAATTTGTCTTAGAACCCAACATAAGCTGAAATCTGAATTTTTAGTTTCATGAGTGCATTATTGATGGGATTTCATGTTTTAATAGACATGGAGGCTTCATATGCTGAATATGAGGAGTGGTCAGAAGAGCCCATTCCAGAATCAACAATAAAGAACTACAAAAAAGCTCTGCAGCAGCTGGAGAAGTGTAAACCCTACGAGGAGGCACTGGTAATGCTGGCACTTACACCTTCCTTTAAAACTACCAGGGAATTGGTTTGGAGTGATTTGTTTGCTTTTCCAAATTTATTATTTTACTAGTCCTCAGCTGGGGGACTTTGTCAGCAATGGGAATACTGGCAATTATACACTGGGAATACTGGAAATTATGGGATGCACTGCGTGTGCACATGAGGACTCTGGGTGTGTTTTCCAGCATCGGGCTAAGGGGAATAAAACCAGGATCTGACTGATTTGAGCCTCATTCAGAGGTGTATGAAAATCAACAGCTGCTGATATAGAGACGAATTTCTTGTGTGAAATCTTGCACAAGAGCTGCTCTGAGGAGCAGCTGAACTGTTGGAGTGTTGCTTTTTTGAAGAGTTTGATGTTGTGTCTCCCTGGTTGTTTTCCAGCTGGGTGCTGAAACCCCAAAGCTGGCAGAATACCAAGCTTACATTGATTTTGAAATGAAAGCAGGTGACCCAGCTCGGATTCAGTTGATCTATGAGAGAGCTTTGGCTGAGAACTGCCTTGTCCCAGACCTCTGGGCACGCTACAACCAGTATTTGGTAAGGAAATCAACACATGAATGTTTGCAGATTTGTTTTCCTCCCTTTACTTTTGTTTGTTTGGTTTTTTTTAATCTCAGTTGCTGATAAACAGCCAGTAAGTTCTACCTCAGTCCTGTCCTTTAATCTGTAAATCTTCCAGAAACTGATTTTCACCTCACCTTTGGTTTCCTCCTGTTTTCAGAGACGTGTTTATTGCTCATGTGAGCATTTCTCACTTTGCTCTGCTCTAGCTTTGTTTTCTCTGCAGAATTACAGGGTGTGGGCACTGAAGCAAACCCAGATGTTCAGCCCCTGTTTCCAGGGGGGTTTGTTAGTGCAGTTTGAAGCTGATGCTGAGCTCCAGGGGCAGGACAGAAGGTGGCTGGATTAAGGGATCAGGGTGACTCCCTGCAGGAGCTTATCCAGGCTCAGCTGTTCCGTCATCTCTCTCTCTTCCAGCTGGACACAGCAGGTTGCAGGTGGAACAGCACCTGCACAAATAGGCTGGGTGTACTCTTTCTTTATATCCTTGGCATTTTAGGAACAGTTGGGAATTCACTCAGTGCCTTTATTACATTTATTTCTTTGTCAGAAGACACCTCACTGGCCTGGCAGTTCTCTGCTGAGCGTATTCTTCCTCACTGGAAGGTGTTCACTGGGTTTTTAGGAATCTAGAATTTAAAATACCCACTGAGCTTTTTAAATATAAAATGAAAACACTGTCTTTTAGGTGTTGGCTCTTTTTAAGATGGGGTTTGGCTCGGATATCTCTCTGGCTGACAGGAACTTGACTTTTCTTGTGTGATTCTTCCAGGACAGGCAGCTGAAGGTGAAGGAGTTGGTTTTATCTGCTCATGACCGTGCTGTCAGGAACTGCCCCTGGACTGTTGGGCTGTGGATTAGGTACCTGCTGGCCATGGAGAGGCACAGGGTTGAGCACAGCATCATTTCTGGTGAGGAAAGAACCAGCAAATACAGCTCAGAGCTGCTCTCTGCACTCCCAACAGCCTGGGACAAATGGGATTTGCAGGAGCTGTTCTTGTCCTGCTGCTGCAGGTGCTGCAAGGGCAAAGCTGCTTTGGTTGAGCAGCTGCACCCTGAGCAAGCAGTGAATAGCTTGGAATGAACATTCCTGAATTCAGCTGCCTTTAAATTCACTTCCTAAACCAATTTACTGTGTAGGACTTTTTCCTGTCTTCCAAGAAATTCATGGTGTTTGTGTAGATATTTCTTTGTGCTGTCACTGCAACTTGCTAATTTTGACAGTATATGGAAAGTAACTGTTTTTTTCCTCATTTTTCTTTCAGAAATGTTTGAAAAAGCTCTGAATGCAGGTTTTATTCAAGCAACAGACTATGTAGAGATCTGGCAGGCCTACCTGGATTACCTGAGGAGAAGGGTGGATTTTACACAAGGTCTGTATGATAAATACAGAATAAATAAATAAGATATTTTTTTTGTACTTCTTGGATATTACTTTAAAAAAAAAATTAACAGCATTTTCATCTTCCACAAAAATTACTTTCTGGCCAGTTAATGTCTATAAAAATATGAATTTGGTTGGTTTGCTATTGCAAAAATGCCCTGCCTTATATTTCTGATATCTGATTTTAAAAAATATTCATGTAGTGAGTTTTACTCCTAATAAAGTCATAAATTTAAGCAATAATAACAACAATAAGTAATAAATTTAATCTCCACTTGCTACCCAAAAAAATCATTGTGGGTGTTTAGGAGAAGGTTTTATTGGGTGGGAAATGAGAACTAAATTATTATTTTAAGTCTGTTCTTTCTTTTTTTTCCTGCAGACTCCAGTAAGGAGCTGGAGGAGCTGCGCTCTGCATTTGCACGAGCTGTGGAGTACTTGAAACAAGAAGTAGAAGAAAGTAAGTGAAATCATCCAAAGTATTGTTTTCTCCTGTTCAAAATAATTTTTATAAGACCACTTCTCCACACAATGTTTGTCTTCAAGAATCTTGAACATTTCAGAAAGCTGCAGATAAAGATTTCATCTCCATGTGGGACTCGTTTAATTTCCAAGAGCCAAGTGCAACAAACAGTCCTTGTTTTTCTTCCTAGGGTTCAGTGAAAGTGGAGATCCATCCTGCACCATCATGCAGAACTGGGCAAGAGTGGAGGTGATGTTTCTCTCTGCTGTATTTAAATTGCTGAACCTGATAAAATGGATTTAAAATAAAATGTTTTAACATTCCAGCCATGGAATGCAGTCCTTTCCCCATCCATTTCCCTTCTTCCTCTGCTCCCCTTTCTTAATGCAAAGTACCTTCTCAGTCTGAGAAGTTATTAGGTACATTCATCAACAACAAAAGGAAAAATTCAGAAACAACTCTCTAATTTCTTTTATAATGACCAAAATCAAATGGATGTGGGAGCCAGAACCAAGACTAATGGGAGAGGTGGGCAGGAAAGGATTATTCAGTAGTAGGATTGTAGCAGGTGTTTATTTTGATCACTGTAAGGCTCAGATGTATCTTCCTGGGTCTGTCTGCAGCATCTGTGGGTTTTTTTTTTTGTTTTGGGGTTAATGATTTTGAACAAATAATCCTGAAGGATATTTTGGATGCTCTGTTCCAGGCCCGCTTGTGTAACAACATGCAGAAAGCCAGGGAGCTCTGGGACAACATCATGACTAAAGGAAATGCCAAATATGCCAACATGTGGCTGGAGTATTATAACCTGGAAAGGTAGGAGCTTGGTTAATTCACGTTTTAGTTTCCTCATCTGTGGGGGAAAAGAGTTTAGAACGAGTGTGTTTCACTTGGGTTTACAAAACACCTTCACGATTCTTGGGGCGGCTCTGCTGTGGGTTCCAGAAGCGTTGCAGCAGCTGGGGAAGGAGGGGGGATGTTTGCATGGCTGGAATTCCGTGTGGTTTGGACCCTGAGTGCCCTGTCCCCTCCTGCAGGGCCCACGGGGACACCCAGCACTGCAGGAAGGCCCTGCACCGAGCAGTGCAGTGCACCAGCGACTACCCCGAGCACGTCTGCGAGGTGCTGCTCACCCTCGAGAGGATAGAAGGTACCTGGGCACTGGCAGGGGGTGACTGGGTGACAAAAGGTCACTGAGTGACAAGCAGGAGGTAATTAATTAACAGAAGGTAACTAAATGATTGGCAGAAGGTAATTAATTACTGCACCTCTTAGCCTGGTTAGGCAGAGGTGACACACAAGCTTTTGATCCCGTGGTTTGTGCTCCACTGAAGTCTCACTTCCTTTTCACTGCTGTCAAATCCACAGACAGCTCTCTCCTTCCTTGCTTGTCTGAAATGACTGGATTTTTCCATGCCTTTTTGGAGTCTTGCATTATTGATGAGAGGTTTCTGCTCTGCTTGGCTCTTGGGTTTTTTTTACCTTGCAGGCCAGTTGTTATAATTAGAATTTTCATGTGTAATGTTTCACATGAACAGCGAGTGCCATGAATTCAGCGATTCTTATTTTTCCAGAATTGTATCTTTGAATTATGGGAAAGCTAAATAAAAGGCTTTCTAGTATTATTTTTATTTTATCCTTTAGGAACACTGGAAGACTGGGATGCAGCTGTTCAGAAAACAGAGAACAGATTGGCTCGAGTGAATGAACAAAGAGCAAAGGTCAGAACTTTGTGAGCTACCAAAGCATTTTATACACCTCAATTAAGTCCATGCTTCTCTGAATGTCACATTTTTAATGTGGCTTCCCCTAGATAAGCCTGAAATGCCTTCAAGCCCCAGAATTATCGATTTTTTACTTTAAAACTATGATTAACAACCTCTTGCTGCTTTTTCTTTTTCTGCTTTTGCCCCTTGGATGGCCACAAGAATGATGTGCCCTCCAGGAAAGCTGTGAGAGCAAAGAATTGGGATGTGCTTTAAATGATTTCCCTGTTTAGTGCTGGGGTTAGGAGAAAACCCTCCAGGCTCAGGGCTCTGGAAAATGCTCTGCAATCTGCAGCCAGTGGGAAAAAAAAGAAATAAATCTGTGTTTTAGGCTGCTGAGAAGGAAGCTGCTCTGGCAAAGCAGGAGGAGGAGAGAGCTGAGCAGAGGAAGCAGGCGAGGGCAGAGAAGAAAGCTTCCAAAAAGGCCAAAAAAACCAGGACTGGGGACAAGCGCAAAGCGGACGAGGATGACGAGGGTGAATGGGGACAAGAAGAAGGTAAAAATGAAATTAAATTAAAACTGCAGAGCTCTGGCGACAGGGTTATTGGTTGCCTTGTGGTAGAGGGAGCAGAGGAATTGCCAGCACTGGTGTCTTTCCAGGGCTGCCTTCTCCTGGGTAGTTTTCAGCGTGGGAGTGAAATACAAACAAGGCTGAATGGTTTTTTACCAACAGAAAAAGAGGTTTATAAGAACTTTGAGAGTTTTCTCGGGGTTTCTTATTTTGGATATTGTGGTTTTTTTTTTCTTCCTTAATTTTCCTTTAAAGTCATTTTTCTGACTCATCCTATGATGCTGAGCCATGTGTCTAAATTGGGTTATTCAGGATTGTAGCAGCCTCTTGGAAGGTGGGAACAGAAGACTTTAATAGGTTGTTGCCCCTGGGAGTTTTGTGAGCTTTTAGTTTTATTTTTTTTAAAAAAAGAACCATTAGACAAAGAAAAAGAACATGAATCAGCAACTGTCAGTTATGACTGGCTGAAAAAAGGAACAAATATTCCAGTTGCTTTCATCTAAAGCTGTCTTGGTGGAATAATCTGTTGTTATTTGTTCTTTAAAACCCGAGGGAGGTTTTTATTTAGTGTCTTTAAGACCTGTCATTGTATCTGTGGGTTCCGTGTGCCATTTCCAAGCTCCGCAGTGGGAATGAATGCAGGGCAAAGGAGTTCCAATGGGGAAGGAAATGGGGCAATTTTTTCTAATAAGGCTTTCAATTCCATCCATCAGAGCTGCCCAGCAAGAGGCACAGGGGAGAGGGTGATGGAGTGCTCCCTGAGGAGGACATGGAAGTGGAGACCGGGCTCTTTGGGAGAAGTGAAAAGCCCGATGGCCCCTCAATCCCAAAGGAAAAGGCGTCCACCAGCCGCAAGGACATCCCCAAAGTTCTCCACGACAGCAGCAAGGATAAAGTCACTGTGTTTGTCAGCAACCTCTCCTACACCATGGCAGAGCCCGAGGCCAAGCTGAGGGAGCTCTTTGGGAGCTGTGGGGAGGTCGTGGAGATCCGAGCGGTGTTCAACAACAAGGGCACCTTCCGGGGCTACTGCTACGTGCAGTTCAAGGAGGAGGAGGCTGCTCGGCAGGCCCTGGCCCTGGATCGCACGGCTGTGGAGGGCAGGCCCATGTTTGTGTCTCCTTGTGTCGACAAGAACAAGAATCCTGACTTTAAGGTAAAGTTTTGTTGGTTCCTGTTGGACAGCGGAGCTGGGGAGGGGAGTTGGTGGGGTACGTTGTGTCCGGGGTGCTCAAATCCAATCAATTCGTGTTGTGCTGCTTCAAACTCTTTTTGGGGACTTGTTGTATCTTCTGTTATTTCGCCAGACACCAGGATTGACATCATTTACTCAAGATTTGCAGAAATCTGCTGATCTGAGCAGTTTAATGGTGGGAGCTACCCCAGTTCAACCTCTGAAGAGCTTTTTTGGTCAGCATTTGTTACCCAATCTGCTGGCTGGGGATGCTCTGTACCAGAGCTCAGTTGTGTAATCAGGGGATTTCTGCATTCTGGAGTTCCTGCACAGGAAAATTCAATATTCTCATAGTGACAGCTGAGCAGGAAGACATCGTTCTAAATATATTATTATAGGAATTGGGCTCTGATCCTTCTGGATCCCTTCCAGCTCAGGATATTCTGTGATTACCAGTGTCTGTCCTCATTGGGAAGGGTAGGGATGTTTAGCAGCATTTACTTGCAAAGTCCTTAGTGTATCCTTGTGTTTATATGCAAATATCTTCCAAAACACTGCTCATGGCTTTGAGGCAGTTTTGGATCCCACAAACAGAAAGTACTTTCGAGGTGTGAGACTAAAATCCTTGGAAATCTCTGGCTGGTTTGTGAAGCAACATCCTTTGTGTTCCTCCAGGTGTTCAGGTACAGCACTACCCTGGAGAAACATAAACTCTTTATATCTGGCTTGCCATTTTCCTGCACTAAGGAAGAGCTGGAGGAGGTGTGTAAAGCCCATGGGAATGTCAAGGATATTCGACTGGTTACCAACAGAGCTGGAAAACCCAAGGTAGGCATCCTTAACACCCTCCTGGTTTTAAGAAATCCTTCAAAAAGAAGCTGGTCGTGGAGTCTGGAGACAAAAACTTGGGTTTATTAAGTTGCCAATGTGGTTTTGTATTAAAACTTGTGGAAAAGCTTGGATTTACACAGCCCAGTGTGCAGACAACCAAGAGGAATTTTTCCAAAATACTTCTTAAATTGCACAAGAAAAATGGGATGGAGGGGGAAATGTTTACAGCACCTTCAGTATGGTAAAAACAGGCAAGTCTGTAAAGGATTGGGTTTTAAATAACTGGCTAGATGGGGTTTACCTGGTGCAACCAATTCCCATCCTCCTTTCCTCATTTTCCTCAGGCTTTTGTTGCTAACATCTGCTGCAGGAAGGGATTTGCCAGTGAGAAATGAGCCCCCTCTCTGACAGGGCTCATTATTTCCATCCCTGAATAAATGACTCTTTGTTAAATAAGGGATTCTGAACCAGTTGCTGCTCTGCCAAAACTCTACCTGACACCTGGGCTGTGTCTGTGCGGTGGGTTCTGTCCACAGGGACATCCTGGGAATGGTGGACATGGATTTAAATGGAATTTTCTTGCCCTTTGCACCACCTCAGGTGCAGTTCCTGTTGTGTGCACACCTTGTAATGAGTGCTCTTGGGAGCCCCGAGTCTTGTTCTGAGCTTAGGTTGAGCTGGGATTGTGTGTAAATCACAAATAAATGTATTTTGGGAAAGTTATGTAAAACCTGATGCCTCTCCTGTGAAACTGGATAATCCAAAAATGCAGCTTAAGGCTTTGAATGTCATTTAAAAGAGGAGCAGCAGGGAGAGGTGATGCCCTTCTCTGTGGGAGCCTGCTGTGGCACTTCATTCTATTTACTTTCATAGGATTTTTGAGGTGGTTCTTTCCTTTTTTAATACTTTATCCACACATGAGGGCATCGGGAGTGAGACAAGAGATACAGCTTGTAAATGGAATGATTTTTTAGCTAAAGAACATTGGGACTGAGCCATGTCGAGCTCCCTGCCTTTATGAATTCCTTATCAGAAGCACTAAAACCTAATGTAGGTTCTTTCCACTCCTAACTTAGGGTCTGGCTTATGTGGAATATGAGAACGAAGCGCAGGCCTCTCAGGCTGTGCTGAAGATGGACGGGCTGACAGTGAAGGACCACGTCATCAAGGTGATGATCAGCAACCCCCCGCTCCGGAAGCTTCCGGACAGACCCGAGCCTGGCAGGGCCTCCCTGCCCCTGGCACCACGGCAGATTTATGGAGCGTGAGTTAGGGATGGAGGGGAGGGGAGGGGAGGGGTGCCTGGCACTGCCTGGAGAGGAAATGCTGCGTTTCTGTAGGTGCTAAAATGTAGCAATCTTAGCTGGAGTATGGGGGCTTAGAAAAAGGAGGGAAAGGGACTTTTTGTATGGGTAAGGGGGAATGGCTTCCCACTGCCATAGGGCAGGGTTAGGTGGGATATTGGGAAGGAATCCTTCCCTGGGAGAGTGGAGAGGCCCTGGCACAGGTGGCCCAGAGAAGCTGTGGCTGCCCCTGGATCCCTGGAAGTGTCCAAGGCCAGGTTGGAGCAACCTGGGATACTGAAGGTGTCCCTGCCCCATGGCAGGGGGTGGAAGTGGGTGATCCTCAAGGCCCCTTTCAGCCCAAAGCAGTGTAGGATTCTGTGAATCTGAAAGAACATTTAAGAGGTGCTGAACCATAAAAAAATGGGTTGTTGGATTGATGAGGAAAAACAGCTTGTTCAAAGAGCTCTGTAGTGATGAGAGTATCAGGCATTGGCCATCCCCTTGGATCTCATGTTGGCACTGATCCCTAATAACCTCCACATCCTTTCCCTCTGGAGAAGCAGCCATTGTTCATAGTGAGCATTAAGGCTGCTCCTTCATCTTTCAGTATTCCTGTATTGGATGAGCCCCTGTGGATAAACAGAGCTGTAATCCTGGGGACAGTGGGGCACTTGTTGTCTGCCAGAATTCAGGGGTGCTTCAAAGACACCCATGGGTTCCTGAAAGAAATGACAGGAATGATATTGAAATGAGCATTCCTCATAGCAAACAAATCCTTGTTGTTTCCCAAGCTAAAAGAGTGTGTTTTAATGGGAATTCCTTCCATTCCAGGCGAGGGAAGGGAAGGACACAGCTCTCCATGATGCCCCGGGCGCTGCAGCGTCAGAGCAACCCCGTGGCCAAGGCTGAGAATGGGATGGTCCAGAACTCACCAGCAGCGTCCTCTGACCCCCCTGCAGAGCCTAAAAAGATGTCCAATGCTGATTTTGCCAAGATGCTCCTGAAAAAGTGAGCAAGGAGTGTGCACTCAGCGGGTCTGGTCCAATGTGAAACGCCTTTCTGGAAGCCATGTTGTGTCCTTAAGCTTTGCAAGGAGAGAACGCCTGTCCCAATCCCGTGTAAATACTGGACTGCTGCATTCCTCGGGATCAGTGGAGGATGGCACAAATCCAGGTGGTTCTTATTTCTTTTCCTCTAAGAGCAAAGAGTTACACTTTTGTTCTGGTGAAATGGCGTTTATGTGATCCCTCATATTGAGGGTAACGAGGGGGGAAGCATTTCCTGCACAGCTTGGATGCCACATGGAGTTTTTGGAGTACTTACCAACGATTTTTCTCTTTCATTAACGAATGAGATGCCATGGGAGGACCTCAGCAAGCTCCACTGGTCAGCTCAGCTTGGGATTGCAGACATTCTCTCTGCCAACAGCCCCATTCTCCACCCAAACCCACGCACGCAGGGACTGTCATCTCCTTCCATGCAGAATCCAACAGCAGATGCTCCAACTTCACCACAATGGCCTCTTTTAGTATTGGGAGAGTTTCTATACATATGTGTGTATATGTAGATACACAGATATATACATATATATGTATCCAGTTCCTGTTCTGTTCCAGTTGACCTGTTTTTTATATGGTGTATTTGTAAAGGACATTGAGATTATTCTTTTTCAGTGTCAGGAGCTGATCCTTAGGTGGTAATTTTTGTTTCCCATGAAGCTGGACGTGCTGTTGCTGAGGACCAGGTTTTTGGTTGTTTTTGGTTGTTTTTCCTAGCTAGCTCATGTCTTTTTGCAGGTGGTTTCTGTATGGTTTTGTACAACTGTGAAGTGCAAGCTGACGTTTCTTGGTTTATTAAACTCAAGTTCTCAAAGGTTTTCTATAAATACTGTTGCTTTTGTTTAAATGTGGGTGTTGGAACTGCACTTCTCCTCGGGCAGCTGGGTGATAGTGATGTACCTGACCTCTCAGGTGTGCTCAGTGTCCCTCAGGCCTTGAAGCAGCTCATTCCATCTGCTCTGAATATCCTGAAATCACTTCAGTCATCACCTCAGACTTTCCAACAGTGGTGTGATCTTGGATAGAAACATTCCTGCTTGTCAACTTCCCTGGAAGTCACCACCCAGAGGGGTGGATGTGAGGGGGGACCCCAGTGCTGAGTTCACTTGTACCACACAAACACTGCTGCAAATAAACACTATTTTCTGTGCTGATTTCACTTGGCTTTACTTTCAAATTCTGACTTTGCTCATGTTGTCACGTGGCTGGGGGAACCAGGATCTCTCCCGTGGCCTTTCCTCCTCCACAACCACTGCGTTCACTGCAGCCAAGTGTGCTCTGAGAACAGCCTCTTCCAAACCAAGACTTTCATATTAAAATAGTTTATTAATCTGTTACTAAAATAACATTTTTTTCCTCCCCCCAGAGCTCTAAAGTGCATTCTTTATACTCAGGTTGCACTACAAAAATAACATGCTTTGTAAGGACAGGACACCTTTCCTCCTGTATTGTCTGCTTTCCCTGGCAGCAGTGCTCAGAGAACTCACAGTCTCATCCTGGTTTCTGCTTCTCTAAAACACGTCCTAACTCCCTGTCAGGTAAGAGAGAGTTAAAAGGGGAGAAAACTAAGCCTGGGACAGCCTGACAGCTTTTGTCAAGGGGTTAAATGCTTTAAAATGGGATTTTAAATAAAAGTTTTGCGAGCTTGGAGGTGGTGGGATCAATGATGCTGTTACACACCTGGCAGGTTTGGGGTAGGGGGATCTGTGGGTACTTTTGACTTAAAAACCAAGGAAAAAGTGATTCTTAGAACTGCTCAGCAGCTCCAGGCACTGCACTGCCCCTGCAGCACACAGAGGCTTTGAGTGATTCTTGACACATTTATCAGAGTAATGACATGACCAGTGATTAATTGCGGAAGTTCCCTTACCTAGACTAAAGAAACTGACGTTTTTGGCAAACTTCCTGCACACGTTCTTCCCAAGTTGGCACAACTGGGTGTCTCCTGGCTCTGCCTGATGACCTTTTCTGCCCACAGTTCTGCAGACAAGCTCCTTCCAACCCCCTCCACTGAAATGTCTAAGGACAGTTGTGCTTTCCCAGGGCTCCTGCTGGCTGAGGTCTTTTCTGAGTCCTTCTCCCTCAAATGAGTAAGTCAGAGTTTTTCTCCTCTTGTTCCACTCCTATCACCTGTAATCCTAAACCAAACACTTCCCACTTGCACAAAACTCACCCCAGGAAAGGCAGCTGAAAGTAAACATGCAAAGTGCCATGGAAACAGAAATGGGAGGGGAGAGATGCCTTTGGGCTGGAGTTCAGCCTCCTTCCTGCTCGGTACCTCTGTGGCTGACACCAGAGTGTCTGATGGACACAGCTGGGAGCGTGCTGTTCCTTCAGGGATGTGTTTTGGAACAACAGGGAAAAGGTAACACAAAACCAACTCAGTTTAGACTTTGCTGAGGTCAAACAGAGTTGACTGCCTGGGTTGAAGGGTTGTGATTGAAGCAGCTCCTCAAAGCTTAATTTTAAGGAGAAATTCAATTTTAGTTCATTTTTTGAGCCCTCTGACACCTCTCCCCACCTCCTTCCGGTGCACAGCCACCATCCCCAGTTCCGTTTGGCATCGTGTATATAAATAAATTATATTAATTTAATCAAACGTAAGACACTTTAAATAAACAAAACGCTCAAGTGACACCTCCTGTCCAGTCATTTCCCAGCAGGAACACTGAGTGGCTTGGAGTTCTGCTCTCCCACGGCTTCACCAGCTCCTGAGTTGCCCAAAACCCTCAAGTCTTGACGGGGATGGTTTGTTTGCAGCCGGCGGTGCCTCCCGCCTCGGGCAGGCCCACGGAGTACTCGGTGGTGGCGATGAGCAGCATGTCCAGCGTGGTCTCGGTGCACTTGGCGATGAAGCGGATGAAGGGCCGCACGTCGCCCTCGTTGGCCACCTCCAGGACGTGGTAATACTCGGCCCGCTGCTCCTTGCGGATGGTGATGGGCGGATACCCCGCCTGCATCAGGATCAGGTTCATCAGCAGCCGCGAGGTGCGGCCGTTGCCGTCCACGAAGGGGTGGATGTAAACCAGCTTGTAGTGCGCCAGCGCCGCGAACTCCACGGGGTGCAGGCTCATGGCGTCCTCCGAGTTCATCCACTGCACGAACTCCTCCATCTGCTTCTCCACGTCCTGCGGGTGCGGCGGGATGTGGTGGCCCACGAAGACCTGCGTGGCGCGGAACCGCCCGGCCTCCACGGGGTCGGCGTAGCCCAGCACGCGCCGGTGGATGTCCAGGATGTCCCTGCTGGTGACGGAGCCGATGCGCGACACCAGCGTGGTGTTGACGAACTTGAGGGCCGCGTGCATCCCGATCACCTCGTTCTGCTCCGCCAGGCTCTTCCCGGGAACGGCGTACCTGGTCTCGATGATGTGCCGGATCTCGGACAGCGTCAGCGTGTTCCCCTCGATGGCCACCGTGTGGTAGATGTGGTGGTAGTAGGATTCCTCCATCACCCGGCGCAGGGCGGAATTCCCTTTGGGAATGGCCATCACCTTCTTGACCTTGCTGTCGATGATGCTGAAATACCTCTGGTCGATCTCCTCCACCAAGGGCAGCGTCCGGCCCCGGTTGCTCAGAGCCTTCTCGTTGTGCGGGGAGATGGTCAGAGCTTTGGAGTACAGATAGTCAGCCTGGAGGATGTCTTTTTCCTCCTCGGAAAAGATCCCAAACTCGTTCAGGGCATCCACGTAATCCGGGTCCATTTTGAGGGCGTACAGGAAGAGTTTGTGGGCTTTCTCCCGCTTCCCTTGGCGCTTCATCTCCAGGGCTTGATTCAGAGCTGCTCTGGCTTCCAACTTCACCTCTGGAATGAAATGGTAACAGATAACAGGGCGGTGAGTTTTACTGAAAACCTCTGGAAATCTGGATTCCGTGCTCCTTGTGCCTCCCTTCCAAATCTATGACTGTCACTGTTCACTGATACAAAAATTAAACAAAACCAGTCTCGAGGAACAGGAACAGAATTTGTGTTCCAGCCTTTTCCAAGGTGCAATCCCACAGGTTTATGCCATGTTTCCAGGCTGACTACGAGGCAGCAGAGCCACTCCTGGCAGGAAGCGTGAGGAGGCAGGACCTGTGGGCAGCAGGCTCAGGGTGGCCACAGGTGGCCACCAAACTGCTTTGTGTGGGAGGAAAGAGTGTCTTAAACACATTTTCTTGGCATTCTTTTAGGTGAAATTATAATGTTAACATTGTTACATTGGCTGCCAACAGCACTTCTGTTTTTCCACCGAACTATCCAACGTTTTCCCACCAGTAAGAGCTTTAATGCAAACAAAGGTACAGTGCTGGAATCGTAATAATTCCTTTAAGTGTTTTCCAAATTAACGTCCTGGCTGATACAGGCCACACCACAGCCTGATGTTGCCTGAAAGGCTGTTCTGTGCCAGCCAGGATTTCGGGATTAACGCCGTGTATCCCAGATTTCTGTGCATTAAACCACCTCTCTGTGTTCCAATTACCTCCACAGAAGTTACTAGTACTGAAAACACGAGGAAAAACTTTGGAGAGACGCAACAATGCCAGCACAGGGCCCTGGAATGCAGTCAAGGAGCTGGTGAGGGCCTGCCTGCCCTCGAGGGCATTTACAGCCAGTGTTAATTGCAGCAATCTCTCCTCATCGCAGAGATGCTCCAGACCCCAAAATCTCTCTGTGGCCTCAGCTGGACGTTCTCCAGCAGCTCCTTGATCTGAGGAACTCGGCTGTGCCCACCCAGGCCCCTCTCACCTGGGGAGGCTTTTCCCTTCAGCACCAGCAGCTCCAGCCCCTTGGAGGTGACGCTCAGCTCCGTGCTCTGTCCCGTGAACCTGGTGATTCCCGAGGAGCCCAGTTTGCTCTTCAGGAAGGAGAGGCCCTTGAGCACAGCGTGGCACTGGTTGTCCACGGCAGCCAGTGGCAGCAGCAGCATCACCAGGGAGCTCAGGAGCAGCACGAGCACGGCCGCCCACCGGACACGGACCCACAGGGAAACCCACTGGAGCTCGGGATCCGTCGCCATCGCCACGAGATTCATCCTGCTTCCAGCATGGACACCTGGAGCATCTCCTTTCCCACCGCTCCCGCCTGGTGGAACACACACAGCTTTAGCCAGCGCTGTGTCACGGGGTAAGAGTGGGTTTGAGTGCACGTGCTCTGGGTTTGTCACAGCTATCGGGGGCTGTCCCGGGCGTCCCTTCGCCTGCCGCCCCCGAGCGCCGCATGGGATCTGCTGTGCATTACCGTGACAGCAGCAGCAGGAGGAGCCATGGATGCTCGGGAGCAGCGTGGGCACCAGGCTCTGCCAGCCGGCTCCGCGGGGATCACGGAGCTTCCCAGCCCCTCCCCACCCTCCTCCAGGCTTTTGACGCCCCC
>VZTG01008974.1:168083-178570 GCA_013397845.1 Melanocharis versteri | reverse complement strand
GGCGCGCACGTCAATCACGCGGCGCGCAGCCAATGAGAAGGGAGGATGGGGAGAGGGCGGGCGCGGTTGCCATATAAGGGCATGGCGTGCTGTTGCTAGGCGACGGGAGCGTGGCAGGCCGCGCTCGGGGCGCCCAGAGCGTTTAATTCCATTGCGTTTAATTTATGGCCATTTCCATGGAAAATCACCTCTTTCTGTTAATACAGAGTTCACGTCGCCTATCCTTGGCCCTTCTGGAAAAATACTCTTTATTTTTGGCCTTAAGTAGCAGCGTGCCTTGGTGCTCCACACCTGTGCCGCTCCCTCCGCTGGAGACCAGGCTCCAGCTTGTCCAGAACTGGGAGAGATTGGACAAAAGTTGAGGGAAAAGAGAATGTTTTAAGGAATTGCAGGTAACGCCCTCAGATTTCAGCATCTAGGAAGGCGATAAGGTGGTTTTCTACCAGACGCAGATCATCACAGCAGGGAAAAATAACCTTGTTTGTCAGAAATTAGTTCAGGGCATTTGAAATGTATTTCATAGGATGCTGAGGGCAGACCCCCACAGACGTTCCCGTGACCAGCATCCCGACCCATGTTAGCTTTGTGCTTCCCCCACTCCATCCTGCTTCTTCTGCAAATGGAGTTTTCCAGAGCCAATCCCTCTTTTTGGGTTTGTTTTCATCAGGAAAAGCAGGATCCACTCTCTCGGAGCTGCTGTTCCCTCAGATGTTCATTGATTTTACCGTGATTGACAAAAGCAGCTGGATGAGCTCGGATCAGCCATCATCCCTAACCCAGCCTAACGGGATCAGCTCTGGGATCTCTGCAGCACACGGAGCCCCAGGCCATCCCTGCAGCTCCAGCTGCCACAGCCTGGTAATGCCTGCAGAGAACTTTGGGGGATAATCAGCACTGCAAGGACGAGCAAATCCCTCTTCACTCCAAGAGGAAGCTTCGACAGAAATGTGTTTTCCTCAGTGCCAGCGATCTGGCACCTAAACCTAATTCCAGGATGATTACGGGGCAGAGATGAGTTTTTCTCCTAAAAACAATGAGAAATGCACTTAGAATCTGTTCCCTGATTAAATCTGCTCCAGCAGAGTGGGAAAACAGGAATGCCTGGTGTCTCATCCCAGCTTTGCTGCCTCCTGGTACCCTTGGAATGATCCAAGCTGAGGTAGAAGCCAACAATGCCACATCACCCCTCGGATCCTTGGCATTCCCGCAGCTCTTCCTCAGCGTGGATCTGGGCCAGCTCAAGGATTTCCATGCATGGCTCTGTCAGCAAAGGGAGATCCCAAAGGTGGGAAGGAGAAGAGCTGTGGAATGCTGGAGCTGCAGCCTGGGTGCATCAAGAACTCCCAGTCCTGCCGGGTCATCCTGGTAATTCCTGGCATAGTTGGACATGGCTAGGCCAAAGGGATCCCATCTGGACCCTTAGTAGATTTGAAGCAGCATTCCAGAGGGATGCTGGAAGCTTTATCGTGAGGCTGGGGTTTATTCCTCTCTATCCAAGGCTGAATCCGACGGATTTGGGAGCGGCCGGGTCCCTGCAGCCGGCAGATGGCACTGACTCATCTCGCTGCTCCATGGAAACATCCCAGCCTGCTGCATTCCCTCTCCAGGACCTTCCCACCTTCTGCCTTTGGAGGCACGGATCCTGAAAAACATATTTGGAGGTTGAGTAAGGCCCTGGCTTCCTTCTGGAACTGTTTGTGCTGGGATAAAATCCGCCTGTCTGCGTGCTCAGAGATTCCTGGGGTCGGCTGTAGGAGCAGCCTGAGGCACAGAGCTCATGCTTCCCAAAGCTTGCACAGTGCCATGGCCGTGAGGCTGATCCTCAGGATAATCATCCCTGGCACAAATCTGGAAGATGTGATCAGGCAGATCCATCAGTGTTGTTCCTTCCAGGCCAGGTTGGAGCGACCTGGGATTGGGAAGGTGCCCTGCCCGTGGCAGGGAACGAGATGATCTGGGAGGTCCCTTCCCACCCAAACCATTCCGGGATTCTGTGGTGTTTCCCAGGTGCCAGAGGAGCAGTGGGATCAGGGTGGGCACCTCTCCTGTGACAGCCACACGTAGCAGGGACACCTGCACATGAACAGCTCCAATCCCAGCCATTTCCCGTCTCCAGGGCTCTGCTGTAGGACGAGGAGGGCTGAAACGGGCAGCAGGGTGGGAGTGCTGGGGGAGCCGATTACAAAAGGAGCTATTTTCCCTTAAAGCTTCTCAGCTCGCCCCCTGCTTAGGTCCTGACAGCTGTCAGAGCTCAGCAGGTGTCCTGGGAAGATTTGGGAGGGCACGGAAGCAGCTTGGCACACTCGGGGGGTGGCACTCCTCGGTGGAATCCCTGGTGCTGCCAGTGCCACCAGGGATGGGGACGGTGGTGGCCACAAGCTTTTCTGTGCTCAAAGATCCTCTGCTGGTCTTGGATGCCCTCAAGCTCTTCCCTGCTTGGGTTTCACTTCAAACCCTGCCTGTTTAGGTGTGGGAATGACTGGATCCTCCCGGATTTTTTTTTTTCCTTGGTGACGGTCAGCTCCAGGCTGGAGCCAGCAGGAAATTCCTCGTGGGCAGCAGTCGCTGTCCTGGGGGACCAGGATGTCCTGGGGGACCAGGATGTCCTGTGGGATGTCCTGGGTGCAGGGTGAGGCTGAGGAGTGGCCATCTGGGAGTGGCCTGGGGACAGCCCTGTGCCGTGGAGGGACATTTTTCCTTAAAGGTGGCAGGAGAGGGGACAATGCTCAGTCGCCATGGCAACGGCAGTGCAGGGATGCTGGGGACACAGCTGTGTCCTGGCAGAGGTGCTGGGGAGCTGCTGGAGGTCTCATGTCCTGATCCCGGGCTCAATTCCAACATTTCAGGCAGTGTGGGCTGCCTGGGAGGGGCTCTGCTCAGCCAGGATGCCCCGAGCAGGCTTTGGAAACAGGAATATTCCTGAAATTCAAGAGCTATTTAAGTTTCTAAATCCCAGGAGGAGAAACAGGAGCTCTGGAGCAGAGGCCTCAAAAACCACCTGCTACTCAAATTTTGCTTCTGCATGGATCTGAGTTTCCAAAGGCTCCCGGAGCCTGGGATATGCGAATGACTCTTGATAAGTGCTGATTGTGAAAAATGGGAACCAAAGCAGGTGGATGGATGATCCTTTAGGAATCATAAAGCCCCTCTGTGGTTGGTGACATTGAGGAGATCTGGAATTCTGCACCTCTATTTCCTCAGCATTTATACTCGGGAACAGGGCAGGAGTTGGAAAAAACCAGATTTGCAAATGGAAGAAATGGATTTGCAAACTCGTGCTGTTCAGCAGAGCTCGGAGAGCCCTCTTGGAAATAAGGAGACAGAGCCTGTGTCATTCCCAGCTTTTCTGTTAATTTTCCTGCGTGCTGCTGGATAAAATGGATCCTCTGAAATTCCTCTAAATTAAAACCCAGGCTCCCCTCTTGCCCTGCCAGCAGGGAACAGCCCCTGTTTGTGGAACTCCATGGTTATCAGGTGCCTCCAGTGCTCTAAAAAAACTCAGACTTGGGAAACATTTTCCTTTATAAGGCTGGATTTAATTCCTTTGGAGCTGGAATGTTACATTCCCCCAGCTGGGCTTTGTGGCTTTCGGCAGGAAGGGGCTGAGCTGGAGCAGGAGCTGGGTGTGAATGTCCCCGGGCGCTGGGAGGGGACAGTGCCAGGCTCCCTGTCCCTTCCCCAAAGGAATGCCACCGGCAGCTCCCTGCTTGTGTTTGGCAGCTGAACAGGAGCAGTGGGAATTTGGAAACGAGCCCAGCAGGAGGGAGAAAAACCCCAGGATCTAAAGCAAGCAAGAGAAATCTCATTTTCTCCTGGAATTTCAGAGGCCTGAGCAGCAAACAAACAATTCTTTCCCTGTGCCTTTGCTGGGTAGATCCATAATTCCCGAGGGACAGGGGAGCAGTGCTCCAAGCACGAGCTGCTGGCTGATGGATAACTGGAATAATGGCACGGATAAATCAGGAGAGACCTGCAGGGGCTCCAGAGGTGCCTCCATCCTGCTCCTGGGAGCCTTGGAAGTGCAGGGCTGAGGTCTGGCAAGGCAGCAAGGAGCAAAGCTGGGAAGGGAAGTGAGGAATTGGAAGGAGAAGCGATTCCATGTTGTGCTTCCTTGGGGTGAAATCTGTTGGGATATAGGAAGTGGAATTTTGGCTGGGATTTGGGTGGTGCTGCTGAAGAGGAATCTGGCATTTCTTTCCAGAAGAGCTTGGATTTCTCCCTAATCCCATGGCACAGGAACTCAGATTCTGCTTTTCTGTTGGGAAGGAAGATTCCCTTTCCCTCAACTCTCACAGTCATTCTACAAATCAGTGATTCCAGGAGGCTGCTGGGGGTGGGAATGGCCTCAGAGCTCCCAGGGAATGGCTCCAGCTCCTGCCTCCAGCAGCCTGTAGCAATTTTAATTTCCATGGAAAACCAGCCCAAGCCTTCCCAGCTCAGCCGGCGTTTTTCTGGTATTCCAGTGATGTTCAAATCAATTCTCTGCCTAATTAGCTCATAAATATTATTCCAAGTTGGGGTTTTTTCCCTCTTTTTAGGTGTGTTAGGCTGTGGGAGGAGAAATGCATCAGGAAAACCACGAGGGAAAAGCATCTGCTTCCCTCTCTCCCACTTCCAGCACAACCTGCTGCTGAAATGGGATGAAGACACGGCTCTGGAAGTGCCTTTTCTCGTGGGGAGGGGAGAGAAACTCTTGGAGGTGTTGAAATTGAGACTTCTCTGAAGGTTTGGCGCCCAAAATGTGTTGGGAATCACAGCAGAGGGTGGGAATGCACCCCCGGGTCAGCAGGGAGGCTGTGGATGCACAGGGCAGGAGCAGGAGATGCATCAGCCTTGGGAAAAGTGTTTGAGGGTCCCATTCCAGCAGGAATTAGGGATCTGTCCCAGCATCAGCTGAGTTCCCTGTGCCTGGCATTCCTGGAGAATGGATCAGGAGCCAGAGCTGGAGCACAAACCATCGGTGTCCTCCTGGAAAAGGCTCCCAAATAGGGGCAGCTTCCACAGCAACATTATTATTTTGGCCGAGTGTTTGTGGAAAATCCATCAGGAATTTGCCTTTCACTGTGATTATTTTATTGCAGCTTTGGGGTTTGAGCGAGCTGTGCCCTCTCTCCAGGACCTGCCTGGGTGGGAGAAGATCCAGGGAAAGCTGGAAACTTGGCAAACTCCCGTGGTAGAAAGTGAACCTGGGGTTGCTTTTTAAAGGCTGAGAGTAAACACATCCCAGGAACTGCCAGTCCATGGAAAACAGAGATAAGGGAGTCTCTGGGTGCCTCTCCTGGTTTCCCATATTTATTTGATAACTGGTGAGTGCAGCAGGCACTGGTGGCTAAAAATAAATGAGGGAGCTGCTCCATGGGGTCTGGGATAGTCTGGTTTGGAGGGGAGTGGTCTGGAATGGAGGGGTGCAAGCTCAGGAATCCACACTCCTGGTTTTTCACGTGGAGCAGGATTTGCAGCGGGATCTTTATCCCAGCTTGCTGCTCTTACTGGTGATACTGGTCCTGCTCTCGCTGGGGATGACTCCAACACTCCTTTTGGGATCCCTGGCCTGGAATTGCTGGGATCCCTCTTTCCGTGGCATCCTTTGGAGCAGCTTGTGGAGCCCACCCAGGCTCAGCACCATCCTGCTACTGGTTTGTACTGGGAGCACTGGGAGGGGGCTGCTGGGGGTGGCTGTGGCCGTCTGGGATGGGGGATCCATGAGCCTGGATGTACCTGGGGGATTCATTTTCCCTGCAGGAGCGATCCAGGTGTTGGGGACACCCAGGGATCCTCGGATCTGTCGGGATGAGCTCCGAATCCTCCACCCACAGCGCTGATTCCTGCCCAACACAGATCCCTGGACAGGGCCAGAAGCTTTCTTCCCATTTTTTATCCATTTCTTTCCCTCTTTCCATCCTGGAGCAGCTTTGAGCTCCATTTGGCGGCGTCTCAGCCGTGGGATCTCGCGCTATTCCTTGACAAGGGATGTAAATCTTCCCAAAGGAAAGGGATAAAGCCATAAATCCCAGGAATGCCAGGGCCGTGCCAGGAGCTCTCCCGTGGCAAATTCACTGCCAAGGCTGTTCCCAGTCTGAGCCCAGGGGTCCTGAAGGAGGAGCTGCACTTTGGATTCAAGGATGTGCCAAGATCCAATGAAGGAAGAGCCTCCAGGCTTCCATTAATTAACAAATTAGCTCATCAAGAGGCTCCCTAATTTGTCGAATATAAAGCTGCCCTATTAATTAAACAAGAGGACAGACTTCAATTTTGCCAGAGCCCAAATTTAATTGATAAATGACTCGTTTAAATCCTTCATGGTGGAATTTTCCGGGAGCAATGATGGGAGACGAGCACGTGTGATCTTCTGAGCAAGGAGTGCCCGCTCCTGGAATGCTGTGCTGTGCTCAGGGATTTGGGATCTCCAGTATCCCACCACCTGCCTCTTAATTGACTCATCCACTAATTGGGTCTGCTGACATCCAGTCTCTCATTCCTTCTTCCCCTGAATCCCATCAGCTCCCTGTTTTCCACAGGGAATTTGTTTTGCAGGCGGTGCCAGGGATTTGCCAGGTTGGGAAGATGCCAGGCTGGGGGTGAGGGGTACCCCAGTGCATCCCCGTTCCAGGTGGGATATCCAGGGAAATGCTTTACCTTTCCCTTGGGAATTATGGCTGCTTGAAGGCAGCTTCTGCTGGCATTGGAAGCAGCTGGAATTCTGTGGCCAGAATGAATTCCTGCACTTGAAGGCCAGGGATAAATCAGAGGTCTCCTGACATTCCAATGATCTCCACACAGAATTAATTCCTGGGACATCCTCTCCCCAGCCAGATGTGCCAGGGAAGCCTCATCCAGCCCAGGGTACCCCAAATTCCCTTTTCCCAACCTGTTTTTTCCCCAAAAAGTCTTAAGGGAGAGTGGGTGAATTATGTGCAGTCCTGCCCAAATTTTCAGTTTCTCCCTATTGATTTATAAGTTATTCCCAATGGCTGAATCCTCCTTGGAGCAGCTGGATGTGAGCTCCATTCTCCAGCAGCCAGGAACAGTGCTGGGGACTTTCTGCATCCACTCCAGGCTCTGAATAACAGGGATTCCCTCTGCACTGTCCAGGGAATAAAAATCAGGAATTCATTAGCATTACATGTCTTACATGAAGCAAGGACTGGAGGAAAATGGGAAGTGCTGGAGCTGCCAATCCCTGCTGGAGGCTCCATCCTCACCCATGCCAGGGGTTTTCCCACTCTGCCAGGGAATTAATTTATCACAAATTAATCTCTGACAGTAAACCCGGAGATTTTCCCACCTGGCGGATGCCGCTGTGGGTGAACATTAATTGTGGCACAGCTGAAACAGGGACAAAAGTGGCAGGAGCAAGGGACTGTGCCAGTCCCAGATGGGAGCCATGAATCACCCCTGGAATTTATGGAGATTTTATGTGTCCAGGCAGGATTGAGATCTTCCAACGGGTAACAACCGCTCTTGGAGGGAAAATGAACAGAGGGTTTTGCTTCTGTAAAGTCAGAGCTGTGTTTTCTCTTGATGTTGGGCTCTTACATGGAGAGAGTCGCTCATGGAGCTGGATGAGAGGAATGCTGAGCTCCTTCCAGCAGGAACTGGGAGCTGGAATGTCCCCACGGTGTCACCAGTGTGGCTGGGAGCCGGTGCATCCATCACTCCTGGATAAACTCCGGTGATCTCCAGCTGGTCATTGAGGAATGTGTTGTGTGCCAGTGGATCCTGATCCAGCCCTGGCACATCCCAGGATCCCACCCACAGGTGAGCTGCGCTCCTGGGAACACAGCTGAGGTTATTAATTCCCCCTGTAATTAAAAATCCATGATTTTATCGTGCTGCTGCTCTGGGAGTGCCAGGATCCAGCTGCTCACAGCCCTCCTGTCCCACTCCCAGCTTTCCCCAAATCCCCCACGAGCAGGGATGCTCCTGCCTCTCTCTGCTGTGCAGTTTTATGGATCCCCCAGTCCCACCCAGGTTAAATCAGGCTGTGAGGAACCATAATTGAATCCTTAGGTTAAAGCCTTTCCATCCGAGCCAGAGCATTAATCCCGTAAAATGTGACACAGAACATTCCCTTGGCTCCATGGCCCAGCTTTCCCTCCCTTTGGGCTCGGCTGGTTTTGCTTTCCAAGGTCAATTCTGGATCTGGCTTCCATCAACAGCACCCTCTGGACAGATCCCACCATTTCTGGACCTATTTCAATAATTCTTAGATAACAGCTGGGTTTTGGGAATGGGCTCCTGTGCCAGCCCTGGGAGAGGGTCGTGTCCAGCACGGGGCTGAGTTTTGGATATTGGGATCAACAATCCAGATCCAGCCAAGGAAGATGCTGGGAGAGACCCCAGTGAGGGCACAGGTACCCCCACATCTCCTTAGCACTGCCAACCAACTCCCTCTTTCCAGAAATAGTCCCAGCCTGGCAAAGGCTCAGGAATAAAACATATTTTGCTGTTATTTTTACAAATTCCAGGGCAATTGGAGCCCAGTGAACCTGCACCAAGGCCACCCCGTGGCCAAAAAAACCCCGAAAAAGGCCTGGATCTCTCGGAGCTGGCAGGAATTCTGAGCCTTCCTGCAAGGAGCTGCTTCCCAGCCCAGAGCTGAGCAGTCCCTGTGCCCATCCCAGTGATGGGAAGCAGGATGGGGCCATTGGCAAAGTCAACTTCCAAAATACGGGTCCCTGCAAAGCTCTGCTCTGTGGAATGGTGAGTTCCCAGATGTCGATTGCTAGAAAAACTGGCTTTATTTATTAAAAAAAACCCATAAATAAAGCAGGTTTCCTTATGGATGTTTGGGAATTTGAGGGAATCTATTGTTACTAAGTCCTTGTTATTAAGACAGATCCCGCTGGTGCCTTAAAGAATTGGGAGTTTCCTGAGGGATTTTATCAGCCAGACCCCACCGATTTTTGCTGAGAGATTTCAGGAATACTCTCCTCTATCCATGTTTGGTATCTTCACTCGGCACACCAGCAGCAGGAAAAGCACAGCCAGAGGATTTTAGGATGATGCTGAAGGAGTTCAGGGTGAAAGATGAGCCTGAATTCAGCTCCGGCAGTTTCCAGCACAAGGAATTGAAGACCTGTCAGCATCTCCCATTTTCCAGTGGGATGCTCAGCACCCAAACCTGGAGCCCTGTAGGGATTTTATTAATGGCATTTCTTATTCCAAGGCCAGGTTGGACAGAGCTTGGAGCAACCTGGTGTGTGGAAGGTGTCCCTGTGCACGGCAGGTAATGGAATGGGATGAGTTTAAGGTCTTTTCCAACCCCAACCATTCCAGGATTTGATTCCTCTGCTCATCAATCTCTGGGCAGGTGACATCCCGTCTGTCACCTGCTGAGGGGCTCCAAGGCAAGAACAAAGTGTCCATGCCTGGCAATTCCTCATCTCTGCTCCAGGAGCTGTCAGTGGCCTTTGACAGCTCCGGCAGGAATCGGAAATCACCGATAAATCTCCCTCTGTGGCACTTCCATCACCCCTGGGAGGAGCTGTCCCTGCAGGATGGGGAAATCCATGGAGCAGGGCCCAGCTGTGCCCTGGGAACGTTCCCATCAATCCTGCTCTGCCAAGGGTGGGGTTTGGGAGCCGAGAACTGGGAATTGTCCCCTGGCCCGTGGGCGTGCATTGCTCAGATCCAGCCCCCGGCGCAGCTCCGTGGGAAGCACATGGGAAAATGGGGGAAATAACGCAAGATTGGAGCCAAACAGAGGCTCTGTGAGGCTGTTTGGGGGCTGAACCATGTGGAGATCCCTGACCTGCCCATCCCAGGGCTGGGATGCAGCGGGATATGGGAGCACAGTGGGGTTTGGCCACCCTGTCCCAGCGCTGCTGTCTCGGGTCTATTTATAAGCTCGAGTTGCACAAGGTTGGGGCTGGGTTTTTTTTGCCCGTGGTTGTATCAAATCAGCGAAAAAAGGGAACAGGAGCTGTCTCTTGGACATCCTGTCTGTGGCTTCTTTATTTGTGCAGGGAGTTTGCATTTCCACTTGGATCGGAAGGCAGAGACGGGATCCGGAGCTCGGGACCGCAGCGGGTGTGGAGCCAGGAGCCGGGGATGAGCTCCCTGTGGGAAAGGCAGGGCAGAGTCATCCATGGGCACAAACCCAGCCCTGAAATCTGGATTTGGAGCCGGGATATGCAGTGGGAACCTCCTGTCGTGTTCTCGCAGCTGATCCCAGCTCCTTTTCCAGCCATTCCCGTTGATCCCCACGGCTCTGCCCAGGGCGAGGGAAAGTGCTGCTGGCTGGCAGAAAAAGCTCCCCCGGAGAGGGAAAAACTTCCTCCAGTCGCTTCCCCATTAACTGCGACATCTGTTTCGGGATGAGTCAGGCCCGCCTTTGTGGGAGAGAAGGAGGGCGAGAGCCGGAGGGGTCGGACCTGCCGGGCTCAGGCCGCGCATCCCGGCTCCATCCGCGCATCCCGGCTCCATCCGCGCATCCCAGCTCCATCCCCGCATCCCGGCTCCATCCGCGCATCCCGGCTCCATCC
>VZTG01008974.1:153740-167907 GCA_013397845.1 Melanocharis versteri | reverse complement strand
CCCCATCCGCCCATCCCGGCTCGGCGGGGAGCTGCCCCAGGGCGTTTAATCAGCCCAAATCAATTTAAAGCTTTAATTGCTTTGCTCGGTGTGGGTGGCACTCGGTGCTTGCCAAGGACGTGACAGCTGCCAAAGGCTGCGCTGGCTGCGGCGCCTGGAACTGCTGTTCCCGACGGCTGCTCCTGCACCGATCCTGCTCCGCACCAGCCCTCGGAACAGGGATTCGTCCTTCCGCAGGCGCTGCTGCCGGCAGGGCTTTGCTGAGCAGGCGATGCCGAGGGCCCCGCAGGGAAACCCCAACCCACAAACGCTCGGGATGGGAAATCATATCCTAAAGTCAGCGTGTTTTCCCTTCGTCTTGCTAAACACAGGGATCAGCGTGAGAGCGGGATCCTGCATCCTGCCTGGGCGTGGGGAAGTGGCAGGTGCCTGGGGAAGGAGGCAGTGCCGAGGGATGGGTTGGTTCTGTGGTGCTGCAAAGCTCGGCCTTGCTGGGAACTGTGCCGGGTCTTGGCTCTGGACCTCTTGGAGCTGCCGGGATTTCGGTCATTGCTCAGGCATGATGTCCAGAGGTCAGCCCTTGGCAAGGCCACGTGCAGGAGCATCCATGGCCGAGCATTCCCATCCCCACCAGGCCCTGGGGTGGTTTTGGGAAGCCTGCAGGTCCCAGCACGTGGCTGGTGCCACCCGGAGCTGCCTGGGCTGAGCATCTCTTGGTGGCACCATTTGACTCCGGGCACACCAAAGGAAATCCCATCAGTTTGTGGTTGGTTTTCTCCCTTGCTGGCTGGATTCAGGATGTTTTTCGGCCTGTCTTTACAGCTGAGGGTAATTAATTAACCTTAATTAATCTCCTGTCATATATGAACTTCCTTTCTGGTGGGGAAAGGGTTGGAATGGCTGGTGGCAAACCCAGGGCAGTGTTGCTTGAGCTGGTGCTGGGGTGTCCCAGTGGGGCAAATCCTGCTCCTTTTCCAGGCTGGAGGAGGGTGAGGGGGCATCACTGCCAAATTTTCTTGTGTTTCCTTGTGCTGCCTTTGCTCCCAACCCCTGCACTGGCTCTTATCCTGCTGGGATGAATGCTGGGACCGGGATGGCCGAGGCTTGGGAGCGCGAGCGCTGCGTGGGGAGAGAAGGAATTTTCCCGGTGCCACATCAAGCCTGGTGTTATCCAAACCTCCTGCTCTGTGTGGGTGGGGGCTGCGCTGTTCAGTGCTCTCAAACTGGGGGGGCTGCCCCAAAAAACCTCTTGTTTGTCGCCCTGAACCCCATCCTTGCATCCAGCTTTTCCCATCCCTCCTGCCCGGGGGACCCCGGAGCCTCTCCCAGCCCTTCTGTGTCCCCCAAAGAACTCTTCTTGCAGGTGTTAAAGGGGCTCGGGGTGACAGAGCTGCCACCGCAGAGCCTCTGCGGGCTGGGGGGGCTGCCTGGAAGCAGCTGCAGCATCCTGGTGCTAATGAAATCCATCGGGAAAAGCAGCCCCTGAGCAGCAGGAGCGGCGTTTGGGAGCCAGATTTGCCGAAGGGAAGTGACTCAACGTCTTGGAAGGAGTTGGGGGCGGTGTGGGGAGCAGAGGACAGCGGTTGACCCAGGGTGGGGACAGCACAGTGGGGGGGGGCTGGCGGCCACCTGCCTCCCCTTGGGCTCCCGGCTGGAGCAGCATCCCTGCGGAGCGCTCTGTGCTCCGTTATCCTTCCGTGGGGCGGGGTGCTCCGGCCCGGGGGGCGGCACAGGAAAGGAGTTCCCTTGGGAAGCAGCTTGTTGCTTCCTCACGCTGGGTTGCGATCCAGGCCGGCGTTCCCAGCTCCCGGCGTCACACCCTCTCCCAGCTGTTGCTCGCCGCGCATCGCGCTGCCAAGAAAACCTTGGTGATGGATGAAACTCCCTCCCCGCTCCCTTAAAACCGGCGGGGAGCGGCACCGTGCCTGTGCTTGCTCCCGGCACGCCGGGATCCGCCTGGGAATGGGATCCCGCTGGCACCCCGGGCACCCCGAGCTCGTCCTGCCCAACACGGAGCAGCGGGAGAGCGTTGGCACCGCACGAGGTATTGGGAAAAGTCGCTGCAAGGCTTGGTGGGGGATACTGGAAGCACTGGGGGGTGTTACTGGGAGCACTGGGGGGTGTTACTGCGGGAGCAGACGGGACAGGACCTGCTGGCAGAGCGATGGAGCAGATCCAGCCCGTGCCAGGACCGTGTTTCGCACGGTTTTTATCATTTTGGGCTGCATTTCCCGCTGTTCCGGGGCACTGCTCCTCTGTATCCTGCAGGGCACTTGCCACAGGCGCCACAAGTGGGGAATATCCTGGAGCTCCCACCCCATCCCGAGGGTCCTGCGAGCCCCTGGAAGAGAGGGACACCAGGAAACCGGTCACGAGCCACCCTGCCTGGTTCGCAGGGGGATTGGCACATCCCTGCCCTTTTCACACATCGGGGCTTTTTGGGGCTTCTGCTTTCCCCGTAGTAGCCGCACTAGCTGGCCCATCAGCACTTTTTCAGCCCTGACTCAGCTCAGGGATGTTGCGACACCGAGTTGTGCAAAGCTGGCAGTGGCTCCGATTCCTCTTTTTCGGCTCTCACGGGAGCTCCTCCGCGTGGAACAGGGTCAGTGTCCCCACCTGCCGGGACACGGTGGCCGTGAGCTCCCACCTGCCATCGCTCCCTGCTGGCATCACCCCCTGTCCCCTGGTCACCGCTGGGTGGTGGCTTCCCAGCTCTGAGGAAACTGGGATTTGTCCCTCGTGCGTGGCTGAAGCCGAGAGCTGGGAAACTCACGGATCTTGGTGACGGGGATGGGTTGAAGGTGATGCTCTGTCACAGCGCGGTGCAGCTTTTGCTCCAGGCATTGTGCACCTCCCTCTGGATGAGTTGTCCTGCCTCGGGGCAGGGATTTGAGTCCAGGGATTTGAGTCCAGGGATTTGTGTCCATCCAGGCTCAGTTTGTGCCGGATCACCGGCTGCACTGTGGATGCCAGTGGCAATTTCCAGCTCCTGGCAGGCGCAGGGTTGAGGTCAGGATGGCCCTTGGCTGGTGACTCTCTTTGGGGTCCCAGTGCAAACCAGGACAGGCTGATTTCCTCACTGGCACGAACAGCTGGGAATGGGCAGCACCTGGCGAGAGGCTTCTCTTCTTCCCTGCACCCCAGGAATGCCTTTGGGTTACCCCTCTCCTGTGTGTGCGAGGCCAGGAGCATCCCAGGAGCAGGGCATGGATTTGGGGATCCTGGGGAGCAGGGATGAGGGACAGCCAGGTGGGAGGAGCCCGAGGGGCCTTTTTGGCTGTGCTCACAGCCAGGGATACCCAAACCCTTCCCAAGGGCTTCCCAAGCCACTGTGGGCAGCACAGGAGCTGTGGTGGACAGGGCACATCACTGCTGCCACATCCCCTTCCGAGTCCGGGTAAACTCTGCAAATTCGACATCCTCCCCCAGAGCTTCCCCCTTCCCCTTCAGCTCTGCTGAGACCAGCAGCTGGTTTATTCCACGGGCTGCATTTCTTTTCCTCATCCTCCCATCCCATGTGCGTCTCCTTGGGATGAGAAACCTCGGCAATATCCGTGTCAGCTCCAGCTGGATGCCAAAGCCACAAGCGCAGGGTCATTCCCATGCCAGCCCTAACGGGGCTGTAGGAGAAGCAGAGATGTCTAATCCAGCCTCTAAATGCTGAAAAGTCCTTGGGGATTTATCCAGCTCAGGTAAACACCTCTGAATTTATACGTATTTTTTAATTTATATTTTTTAATAAGGATTTGGGAGGAGGGTTTGCTGGAGATTTGCAACCAGTTGAGATTTTTCGCTCCTGTGTTTTTATAAAGCGGGTTTGGGACCTCTGGCATCCCCGCCATCCTTCACCCCAAACCCCCTAATTTTCCCTAAAATCCCCACCTCTTTTGGAGCTGGGCTTTGCAGCCTGTGGGGTGGGTAAGCAGCGCGGAGAGGAGAGGAGCTGGCAGTGAATTTGGGGGGGCTGATGTCCTGACAGTGTGGCAGTGTCCCCTGGCTGGGGACAGGGAGAACAGGGTGGCTTTTCTTTGCCGGGCTGATCAGCATTCAGCTGGGGACGCCGAGCACAGCTGGGAGGATGCTCCCGCGGATCCGGGGTGACTTCCTCGCTCGGGGGGGGGCTGAGTCTGCTGTCCCCGGCCATGCCACATCCCCTGCGGGGTCACGTCCCTCCCGCAGCCCTATTTCTGTTTTCCTGGGTTTCTTTCCCTTTGTACGCCCCGAATCCAGAGTGATGTCCCCAAGGCTTTGTCCCCAAGGAGCCCTGGTGAAGCCCGAGCCGTGGTTAGAGACACACTCACTGGACTGCTGGGGTGTAGCAGGGAGGATGCTCTGAAAAAGGGAGTTTTATTGGGTTTTTTATTGCCTGAGAAGTGCCAGGAGAAAACCTTGGATTATTAGAAAAGTAGAGAGCAGAGGGGATGAAAGAACTTTTATTGTCTTGGAAGTGGAGTCATTTTAAGCAGCTCAGAAGCACAAGCTGCCCTTCTAATAGAAAATCTTTGCCTGTGTAGGTACAAACGCCCAAAATTTTCCCCTTTAATCCTCAACCTTCCCAAGAACAGAACGGATGGAGCAAAAGGCTGGGATTTTACAAACGGGGTGGCTCTTTCAACACTTTGTGCCAGCGAAGGCCGGGTTCCTCTGCTGGTGTTTCACCCCGGGTGGGGCCTTTCAAGACCCGAATTTTGAGGTTAAACCCCACTTTCTGCCTGGATTAGGGCACGTTCTCTATGAGGGTGACCCCACAATGTGGCCAGAAGGATCCGTGGGATCCATCCCATCCTATCCCGACGCGTCCCGCGCAGCCCAGCTGGCTCTGCCCAGATAAACACTGACTCATGTTTTTCTGTCCCACCCTGGGCACAGCAGCTTTTTAAAGGCTGCCTTTTCCAGCTATTCCCTTTTTCCTGCGCCGTTCACACGGGCGGGGTGTGCAGGGATGCAGGGGGCAGCTGGGGATGCCGGAGGCTGCCCGGTGTGGGGGTCCCGGGTCCGTGTTGGAGAACCGGGATGTGTCTGAGTGGAAGCAGGTAGGGATCGAGCTTCCCACTGCCCTTGGGGCAGAGCTCCGTGCCTCAGTTTCCCCGGTGGCTCTGCCCCCTCCCTTTGCCCTGGGGGTCTGCAGCTGCTGTGGGAGGTTTGGGAGAGCTTCCAGCCCGGATCCTCGCTGGCAGGAGCTCATTCTCAGCCTGCTCCTGCTGCTCCCATGGCATCCCACCTCCCTGTCCCCTTCCCAGCCTGCTGGAGCGGGACAGAGGGGTCAGGGATGGTGGCAGGGCTGGAATCACAGCCAGGAGCAGCTTTTGGGCAGGCTGGAGTTCTGCGGTTTGAGGTCTAAACTCCTTTTGGATGGGCTGGTGGTCGATTTACACCAAGGGATGGGGCTTCATCCCGGGTATCCCGGTGAGGAGTGGGATGCTGAGCAGCATCATCCCCGTGGCAGCTGTTGCCATGGCAATCGCTGGCTGAAATAAGGGGGAATTGGAGCTGGGTACCCAGAGCTGCTTTCCCATTTGTTTCCCCGCTCCCCCGGGCACTGGCAATTCCTGGGAGCTGGATCCCGGCAAAGATGCCCCTCCTGTGTAACCCCGGGCTGGAAATACGTGGGTGCCAGCGGGGTGGGTGGGGTGGCCTCGGGTGCCAGCTTGGGGTAGGGTTTGCATCCATCTTCCCTCGGGCATGAGATCCGACCCACGGAATCCCTAGGGATGCTCGGGATCCAGCCCGCAGAGTGCGGCTCGAGCTCAGCCCGAGCTATGAACCCCCACGAAACTGGGACCAGCACCTGCCGCGTGTCCCCAGGGCCATCCCTGCCCTCCGGCGACATCCAGGACTGTGGCAGGGCTCGGTGGGGTCTGCTGCCAGCAGGTCCAGAGGTCCCGTTTTACCCCGTGCCCTTCCCAAAGCTCAGCTCCGAACATCTGCCGGCGGTTCCCCTCTCCCGGGAAGCCGTGCCGGAGCTGCGGGGGCGGCTGCCCGCGCCTCCCGCGCCCGGAGGAAGCGGGCTGGGGTTTGGGGTGCGCTGGGAGCTCGGAAACCGCGGACGGAAGGAGGGCAGGGAAGTGCTCCGAGGAGGAAAAGGGCAGAGCAGCTGCCGGGGAGGGACGCGGCTGCTCCCAGGGGATTTGTTTGTGCTGTCCTGGGTGTCCCGTGGAGGGGACAAGCATTTTGTGGGGGGGGACAAGCGCCAAGCCAAGGGCTCCCCCAGTTTCCCCAGTGCTGCAGAGCCGGCCCTGGCAGGTCCCAGCCCGGATCCGTTTCATGATGTGGATCAAAGCGTGATGCACTTGGACAGCTCAGGCAGGATCTGATGCGCTCAAAAGCTGCTCTGCTGGTTTGATTTAATTTGACTTGATTTGATTAGATTTGATTTGATTAGGTTCTATCGGTTCTCCCCAACCTGTCCCAGTGCCTGCAGTAAAAGCCTGGCCCGCGGGCGCTGGGCAGGCAGGAGGAGGTGCTGGCAGCCTGCCCATCCCTATAAACTCCTGGAGCGGGGCTCGGGCACCTCCCTGCCCGCTGCGATCCGCTGCCAGCGGGGCCGAGCATCCCCTGCCCTCCCCGCATCCCCGGGCCGCGGATCCCGCCGCGTTTCCCCGCTCACATCCGTCCCCCGCCCGTCTGCCGTGGCCAGGGCCGAGTTTTTCGCCCAGAAAAAGCTGGATTTGAACATTTTCTGCTGTTCTCTCGGTTTCCTGTTGCCTTCCCAAGAACAACATCCCTGACCTCATCCTCCCCCGGTATGCGCCGGGATGCTGCCGGTGCTCGAGCCGCCCGTCGGGAATCCCACCCGGCCTTCCCTGGGTACCAAGGCAAACACAGCTGCGGGAATGACGGAGAAAAGGCTATTTTGGGTAAATCCTCTGCTCGTTTTTGTTGAGGTAGGAGGACAAAGATGAATAGATTGAAGGGAGAACAGTGGTTTTGGCTCGAGCTGGGAATTTTCAGGCCGGAGAGGAGCAATGAAACACTCTTAGTATTATGTGGCTTTTTTTTTTTTTTCCCAGACTTTGGAGGTTTTTTTGCTGTGAGAAATGAGGAGGTTTCATGCAGCTGCCCCTGAGACTCTCCATTTTTGGGAGGATTTTCGGGAGGCGGGTGGGAATTTGCTGGATGATTTTCCAGCAGGTCTGGGTTCCTGGTGCCCATCCTGCCCATCTGGAATGTTCATGGTGGGATTGGCAGCTGCCTGCTGCTCCTGTGGAGTTTGGGATTACTCCTCATGAGCCCTGGAAACAAACCCATCCTCTGCCGAATCCCATGGGGAAGCAGAGGATGGTGTTCCCGTTGCTCTTTGCCATCCTCATCCCAACTGAGAACAGAGACCAATCCCTGCCCAACCTGGCAGAGCAAAATTAACAGAGAATTCAAACAAATAATCCAATAAAACGAGCTTTGGAATGAGCTGAAAGTCATCAGTCCCGGCAATTAAAAATCATAATAAAGGGAGGATTTTACATTAAAAACATGGAAGTGGGCACAGTGGGAAGAGGAGTGGGAATTTCTCCTGTCCTGCCAGAGCAAGGGGTGAATGTGGGGTCTGGGTGAGGGGGGGAGGTTCACCTTGGGGTGTCTCACTTGCCCAGTGGATGATGCCAGGGTGGAAATGGTGGTTGTAGAGCAAGTCAAGGGAGCTTTGGGGTTCTCTGGATGATGGGATGGGATGGGATGGGATGGGATGGGATGGGATGGGGTTCTGGGCTCCCCCGCCTTTCTGGCGCTCTGCCTTTGGGAAGGGGATGACCTGAAATCACTGTTCCATAAAGCAACAACTCATTAATCAACATTAACGTCGCTGTGAGAGTCAGTTCTGCTGATTCTGTTCCTTCCACCGGATCGTTGACTTCAATTCACCTCTCTGACCATCGAGGTTTTCCTGGGACAAGGCCTCTTCCCAGCTGCAGCTCCTTCCCAAGCTCTGCACTCAAACCTCGTTTGTTCTGGCCGCTTATCGTGCCCCGGGGCTCGGCTGGGGGGAGGTGACAGGGTGGGATTTCACCCCCGGCCGGGGACTCTGCAGCAGCAATGGCAGGAAGGAACAGCAGGAAAAGCCTAGGGAGGAACAATAGCTTCCAACACAAACACCACGGGAATTTCAAAGCAGGGCTGGTGGGAAGGAGACGCTCGGGGACCTTTGGGGTGAAACGCCTCGGGAACAGGGAGGGTCCCTGGGCGGGCAGAGCCACATTTCTCTTGTGAGGACACGTCCAGGTGGGATCCTCTGTGCTCCTCGTGCCAGGGCTTGCCCAGGTTTTGGGGGATTTTGGTTTTAACCCCCTCCGACCCACATTCACAGGGGAGAGGTTGAAACCCCTCTGGAGCCTGGAGTCTGACAATGGCAAGCGGTGCTGTTGGTTCCCACAATTAACATATTTAAACACACAGGGCACCAGCTGAGTCAGGAAAATAACCCTGTGAGAGTCCAGGATATAAAATAGATTATGCAGATAACGCGCACCTCATTTATACCTAGAATGATTTATTATTTAATTATTAATAACCTGCGGCTGATTGGTTCTTGGTGTGCACCTGTGGATGCTGCTCGTGTTGGGTGCTTGTACAGAGGGTACAGGACGGGATTTCTGCCCTGGGTTATCCCAAAAGATGTCGGGATCACGGCAGGACCCTGCCCTTCCCCAGATTGGAGGTGAGGAGGGTCCTCAGGCCAGCACAGCTCCCCTAAGAGAGGCTGTGCAGGGTTAATTGTTGCCACATCTTGAATGGGTTTCCTCTCTTAACCCCACATCCGGAGATGAGTGGCCTTTCTTTGACCCTGGCTTTAATGTTACAGCTCATACCTTAGGCCAGTGTGGAGGGAGCTGCCGTGGTGCCCTGGGACACTGAACTGTCACCTGTCCCCCTTCCCGACGGAGAGGAGAGAGGTGAGAGGGTGCCTGGTGTCAGTGGGGTGCGTGGGGAGCTTCCCTTTGGGTTTTCAGTCCAATTCAGGACAAAAAAAAGGGGAGAGCCATAATATGTTTCAGATTGGAAAGTCTCAGGGCTGATGAGCTGTTAATGAGCATTATCCCAGTTTTTCCCCTGGAAGTAGGCGGGTAATCAACGTTTTTTGCAGGATGAGGCTGCAGCCACATCCTGGTGGAGCTGAGGGACTGAATCACGTCCTGATGTCTCATGGATGGGGGTGGAAATCAGGGAGGGGCTGCGGGAGCATCTTGTTTGGGACCAGCAGTGGGGTTCTCGCGGGATCCCCCATTCCTGTGCGCTTTGTCCCTTCACTCCCTGTCCCCAATTCCCACATGTGCTGGAGGGGCCGTTGTCCCTCCCGCTCTCCTCGCTGCAATTAACACTGAGTGTTTGCCCAGCAGGGGAAAATCCCGGGCTGCAGATCCCGGCCACCGGGATCACACGGATCAGCTGCTGGGATCACACGGATCAGCCACCGGGATCACACGGATCAGCCGCTGGGATCACAAAGATCGGCCGCTGGGATCACACGGATTGGCCGCTGGGATCACACTGATCAGCTGCTGGGATCACACGGATCAGCCACCGGGATCACACGAATCGGCCGCCATCCACACGGATAATGGCGCTTCCCAACCTGTCCGATTACTTGGATGGCCTCAGTAACTACAGCGACTACTCGGACTACACCTACGAGGACGCGGGCAGCGTGTGGGCAGACCCGGCCCACGACCCCAAGGACATCACCAGGATCCTCTCCGTCATCATCTACAGCGTGTCCTGCGTGCTGGGCATCCTGGGCAACGGCCTCGTCATCGCCATCATCACCCTAAAGATGAAGAAGTCGGTCAACGCCGTCTGGTTCCTCAACCTGGCCGTGGCCGACTTCCTCTTCAACATCTTCCTGCCCATCAACATCGCCTACACGGCCATGAGCTACCACTGGATCTTCGGGACCGTCATGTGCAAGCTGAACTCCTTCCTGCTCATCCTCAACATGTACACCAGCGTCCTGCTGCTCACCACCATCAGCTTCGACCGCTACGTGTCCGTGGTGTTCCCGGTGTGGTCGCAGAACCACCGCTCCACCAACCTGGCCTACGGGGTTTGTGTGATCATCTGGACCGTGGGCATCGTCATGAGCTGCCCCTCGCTCGTCTTCCGGGACACGGCGCAGACCCGCAACTCCGTGATTTGTTTCAGCAACTTCTCCCTCTCCAGGAATAAATCCTACGAAGGGCTGGCTCTGATGAGGCACCGCACGGTGAGCATCACCAGGTTCCTGGCCGGGTACATCCTCCCCATCACCATCATCACCTTCTGCTACGTCGCCATCGTCTTCAACCTGCGCCGGAACCGCCTGGCCAAGTCCAAGAAGCCCTTCAAGATCATCGTCACCATCATCGTCACCTTCTTCCTCTGCTGGAGTCCCTACCACCTGCTGAACCTGCTGGAGACGGTGCCCGACACGGTCCCCTGGTCTGTGTTTGAGATCTTCATCCCGCTCACCACGGCGCTGGCGGCCTCCAACAGCTGCATGAACCCCGTCCTCTACGTCTTCATGGGCCAGGACTTCAAGAAGTTCAAGGTGACCCTCCTTTCCAGGCTGGTGAACGCCCTCAGCGAGGAGACGGGACACTCCAGCATCGTGCACAGGAGCTTCTCCAAGATCTCCTCCATGACTGAGAAGGAGACAACGGTTGTCTAAACTCAGCCTGCGGGACGGACAGGGTCCCCTGGTGCTGGCACTGTGACAGTGACCACTCCGTGGTGGCCCCGGTGTGGGTCAAGCACTGTCCAGCACTGTCCCGCAGCCCGTTTTTGACTGGGGGCTGGCAGGGGATGGAGACCCCCAAGGTATGGAGAGGACACGACCACCCTTGACCTTGTGTGGGATTGCAAAAATCCTTGCGCCAAACTAAGAAAACATTTAGGGCGTTCCCGTCCAACCTTTGCATTGCCCAACCCGGGAAGGGCTTTCCTGGTGTTTCCAGAGGGGTGGAGAATGTCAGGAAGGCATCTCCCGTGCCATGGGGGATCCCTGCCGTGGCCAAACTGGTGACGCTCCTCCGTCCCACATCTGCGTTTGGCTCCTCGTGGTGAATTCCTGAGGTGTTTTGGTACCAGAGCAAAGTGTTTGTGATTTTTTTTGGGTAGTGTCCTTATGAGGGGTTGGAATATCCCACCTCAAAGAGCTGGGAAGTCTCAAATGCCTTCCAAGTGATCCAGACCCAGGGCCACCTGCCAGCGTGGGGGTTGGGCTCATGCACAGGGTCACCAGCATGGAAAACTGGGAGAAAAAAGAGGGAAAGGTCAATTTGAAATGTCTTTTTAAGCCTCCCTTTAATGGGCACGTTGCACACGGTACATCCTGCAGGGAATTTGGATGTTTGGGACCAGGAACAGGTCCATGAGCTGGGAATGAGCTCCTGGGAAGGACCTGCTGTCCCCTCCTGCATCCAGGGGGGACTGGCTCCGTTGCCAGCTGCTCCCTGGTGGAACCAGTCGGTTCTTTGGGATGATTTTCTCTCTCTGGTCTTGGGAGACTCTGGGAATCTCGTGGGAGACTCCGCTGCCACGCTCCAATCTCTGCAGTGAAAGATGGGCCGAGCCACCGCCTCCATCCAATTTCATGCCCAGTTAATCCAGGAGTTCCTTCTCCATTAGGGCTCTTCCACCACGACCCCTGTGTCACCCTCATTTACGTGTCACTCCCAGGGCAGCGAGGAATCCCTGGAGCTGGGTTTGGGCAGCCCCCAGTGGCCCTGGGGACATTTCAGGAGGTCCCTCGGCAGCTTTGTGCAGAGTTTTGACGCGTTGGCAGTTGAGAGTCTGCTCCCAGGTACCCACAAAGGCTGAAATATTTATTTCTAGCTCTCCTTGGAAATCAGAAAATGTAAAAAAAAGAAAAATGGAGAGGCAGCTGCCAGGAAAAGCCAGGGAGCTATTTCCAGGCAGCAGATTATTCCAGGCTCAGGTACGAGTAAAGCCCCGGTAATTGAGCCGCAGGAACGTCGCGGATCAGCGCGGATGCCGCGGCGGGAGCTGGATTTCAGGATTTCAGGATTTCAGGATTTCAGACGGATTATCCAGCATCCTCTCCGCCCCCGCGCTGCCTCGCTGCTGCACCTTGATCTGCATCTCCTCCTTGGTGGGACGGGACACTCAGCACCTGGATTGTCTCCGTATCTCCTGGGGCTGGGATCCTCCCGCTTCCCCAGGGAGCAATGCCATGTCCCACGGCCAAGCCCAGGGCTGCTCCCAGCCCCGATCCACAGAGATTTTTCCCCCCAAAACCCACGCAGGATCCGTACCCGTGGGAGATGCAGTGCCTGAGTAGGCTGCAGGGCCTCTCTGGTGGTGGGAGGAGGCTCTTCTTGCTCATCTCCCCCAGTATTTAATTAACACTGCTGGAAGCTTGCTGCGATCCTGTTAGGAGTGGGGTAGGACAGATGGGATGGACGGGACAGATGGACAGACAGGGCGGTGACGGGGACACACAGAACTTGCGGAGGATCTGTTTGGGGAACAGTGGGAATTGGATGTACCCGGAGCCAGCAGCCACCGGGGATTTTTGGGCTCAGGGTTTGGAGCAGCAGGAGCAGCCTGGGCTCCCCTGCCCTGCCCTGGGAGTGGGAACAGGGGGATGAAGCCTCGAGGACTGGATGCCATCCCATTATCCCTCAGGTCGGTGCTGGGATGCTCCCAGTCTGTGCTGGATTCGGGGTGCTCCTCACTAATTCCGGTGGCTGTTTTTTTCCAAGCCCATCTGTTATTACTCCAAACAGCTTTCCGAAAAAAACCAAAAACAACGCAGTGCCTTGGTACTTACCCTGGGGTTAAATCATCGATGAAATGGCAACTTGGGAATCCCAAATTTCCCAAATATTTGGGTCCATCTTTGTAGCTGTTTGCTTATTTAATAAAACCTCTGTTTTCCAGCAAATACCTCGGTGTGTGGAGTGGGAAGGATCCCAGGGTTTCTTACTGAGCTGTCGCTTCCCTGTGTGTATTCCTGATCCCTGGTGTCGAATTTGGAATTGTGGAAAGAGCTCGGGAGCAGAGGGATGGGGCTTGAGTGGCTGAGGTGGGATCTGAGCCTCCTGGATGGGCTTTGGGAGATCTCCCATGGATGATCCAAGGGATCCATCCACCCCAACATCCACCCAGGCACCAGCGCTGCTGTTCCATCCCCTCCTGCTCCTGATTCTCCTCATCCTGGCAGGATTTGGGGTGAGGATGGCGAAGAGAAGGGGAAAATCCTTGGAGGTTTTTCCTGCTGGACCCCGTTAGCTTGGAATTAACATCCCCAAGGAATGTCAGTGATTTCTGTTCCCGTGTCACCCGCTGAGGCAGCAAACAGATCACCCAGGCAGCATTAAAAATGCACATTTTTATGTGTCTATAAAATGGAAACAGGAAAAAAAAAACATTCCTCAGAAAACTTCAGCCTCCTCAGCCAGGTTTTTCTTCCATTTTTGGCAGAGTGGTGAAGAAATGCAGCTCAGTATTGCCCCAATTCCTCTGAAATTCCCGAAATACTGCAGGAGCTGCAGCTCTGGAATCTCCCGGGGTGCTGAGGATGCATCCTGTCAGCATTCCTCGGGTTTTTTGCAGTGCTGGATATTTCGGTCGTGGAGGGGAGGGGGCTGCACTCCCCCAGAGCGTTGGGAAGCTCCAACATATTAAATCAAGGATCCTTGGATGCGTCCTGGTGACCCCGATCTCGCCCCTGCGCTGCTCAGCTGGAGACGTCCTTAGCTATTAATTAACAAAGTCCTCTTGATTAACGGCAGCAGGAGGTTAATGACCACGGGCAGCTCCAGGGGAACGTGCACAAACTGGAATGAGCATCCAGGGAAAGGGCTGGGTGGGAGCTGCAGCTCCAGGGCTGGTGGCGGCCGCCCTGCCGGGCTCTGCAGCCCGTTTTGGGGCAGAAATCGGTGAAATTGGGATGCAGCTGGATTTAGCACCTCCGAGTCAAGGAGGGAATGAGATGCAGAACCACCACTATCCCCACGAAATCTGGAATTAGGGCGGTTGTGGGGACCAGGATTTTAGGGTAGGTCAGGGCTTGTGGGAAAGAGCTGCAGCTTTCGGAGCTGAGGCACAAACCCCCATCCCAGAACCCGCACCCCAGAACCCCCATTCCAGAACCCGCATCTGAGAACCCACATCCCAGAACCCGCTTCCCAGAACCCCCATTCCAGAACCCGCTTCCCAGAACCCCCATCCCAGA
>VZTG01008974.1:113551-136123 GCA_013397845.1 Melanocharis versteri | reverse complement strand
GGAATGAAAAGTGAATTTGGCCCCAGGCAGAGCCAAAGGGTGGGAGGGAGATGGGGCACAACATCCCAGAAGCTGCCACCCCCAAAATCGCCTGTCACGGCAAGGCGTGACTCAGAACTCGGTGATGCTCCAGGGGGAAAGAGCGAAGACGGAAAAATAAAAGCGGATTATTGGCGCTCAAGGAGGGAGGAGGTGAAGGAGGGCGAAAATCCTTCTGGGAATATCCTCTGGATATTCTGATGCTGTCCCAAGTGGGGTGCTGCTCCTCAGAGTTTTCCCGTGGGATGTGGGAAGAAAACCTTGATGCTCCAGCAGCACACGGTTTATAAATAAATGAATAAATAAATAAATAAATAAATAAATAAATAAATAAATAAATAAATAAATCCACATTTCCTGGGGGTTTGTGCTCGGGAAGGCGCTCCTGGCAGGGACGCACAACCCAAAACCACCTCAGGGACCACGCCCCAACTCACGATATCCCCCCGGGAGATGCGAAAAGGAGGGACACCCATCCCACCCCACCCCATCCCCATCCCTCACCTCTGTCCTCCTCCTTCTCGCGGCCGCTCCTGCCCCGCAGCGCCCGGCTCCGGGGGCCGCCGTTATCCCGGGCTTTCCCCCTGTCCGACGGCTCCTTGGAGGTGCTTTTGAACCAGGGGCCGTGGCGCCGGGTCCCCGCCGGCACCGTCGCTGCCGCCTTGAAGCCGCGGCTGAGCTGCATCACCCCCAGGTAGGGCAGCCCCGGCCCCTCGGCGGCCGCGGGGCTGCGCGGGCTCCCCGGCACCGTGGGCTCCCCGGAAAAGCCGGAATGCAGGAAAACCAAGCTGCCGGCCGCCAGGTACAGAGCCAGCAGCGTGAAGAAGCGCACGGGCTTGCGCCGAAAATACCGCTGGAGTTTCAGCAGAAGCTTGGCCATAGCGTCTTCATCCCTTCCCCGGCAGCCGGCGCCGCGGGGAAGCTGCTCGGCGGCTCCAGGGATGCTCCAAGGGGGGGATTATCCCGCCTGGATTGGAGGGGAATCCCGGCAAGCAAACGGGGTGAGGTCTGCGGGATGAGGTCGTGCAAAGCTGTTGCCCGACTCTAAAAAGTCCTGCAGTGCTGGGGAAGGTGGATTTTGAGTGGTGGCCGGGGTATTCCAGCCCCGGCTGTCACCTCCAGCCCCGGTTTATTCTCCTGCCGGCAAAGCCCCCCGGCTGTGCCCCGGGGACTGCGCTGATGGAGGGATCATGTTAAGGAAATCGAGGTTTGAAGGTGATTTGAAAGCCGATCGGCTGCCGCAGCTCCTCGCTCCCGGCGGCACCGGCTCCGTCAGGCATCGCTCGAATGGGAACGGCACCGCTGCCCTTTCAGACGAAGAATGGAAGGGCCCTGGACGCCTGGAATGCTGCCTGGGACCCTTTGTCTAAGGGAAGCCCATTCAGCTCACTCCCAGCGCAAGAAATCTCCACCTGCAAGTCAAAGAGAGAGGCACACTCAGGAAAGCGTCCCAGGACACGGCAGTGTGGTGGCCCTGTCCCTCAGGAGGTGAGGAGGGACACCCGGGGTCTCCATCACTTTCCAGCCCTGGAGAGGGGCCGTTCCACCTCTCCCGGGTGGGTGACTGGGTGCAGTGGGAGCGATGCTGGTGGGGCGAGCCCAAATCCCAGAGCCTGCACGTCTCTCCCTCCTCGTGCAGGAGAGATGCTCCAGGATGGCTCTGGGGCGTGGAAAATTTCCAGCTTCACCCGATTTCACCCGCAGGAGGACGAGCTGTGCACACTCACTCTGCACGAACACGTTCCACCCCTAGATCCAAATATCTCCGCACCAGCAGATCCCAAGTGAAACCCATGGATGGGCAGCGGGAGGCTGCCAGTGGACATTCCAGCATCCCGCAGGATCAGGAACACGACATCCCCCAGTCCCTCACGCCCCCAGGGAGGATTTTGCCATGATATCCTCTATCCTCCAGCCAGGAGCATCCCCATCCCCACCCTGCCACCAGGACAGCGTTGTCCCAGGAATTCCAGGAACATTCCCATCCCCACCCTGCCCCCAGGACAGCGTTGTCCCAGGAATTCCAGGAACATTCCCATCCCCACCCTGCCCCCAGGACAGCGTTGTCCCAGGAATTCCAGGAACATCCCCATCCCCACCCTGCCCTCAGGATGNCATCCCCATGCTGCCACCAGGATGGCATTGTCCCAGGAACACCAGGAACATCCCCATCCCCACGCTGCCACCAGGACAGCGTTGTCCCAGGAACACCAGGAACATTCCCATTCCCACGCTGCCACCAGGACAGCGTTGTCCCAGGAACACCAGGCACATTCCCATCCCCACCCTGCCCCCAGGATGGTGTTGTCCCAGGAATTCCAGGAACATTCCCATCCCCACGCTGCCACCAGGACGGTGTTGTCCCAGGAATTCCAGGAACATCCCCATCCCCACGCTGCCACCAGGACGGCGTTGTCCCAGGAATTCCAGGAACATTCCCATCCCCACCCTGCCACCAGGATGGCGTTTTCCCAGGAACACCAGGACCATCCCAGGTGGCTCTGGGCATGGCAAGGGTGGACAAGGGACAGTCCCCTCCAGCCCCACCGGGCTGGAGCTCCCTCATGGGATTTCTCTCCTTCAAATCCCCACCCCAGCTATGGAAGATTCGCTCCAGCCCTTCCCGGGAAAACGGCACGTGGGAAATGCCCCTGCTGACACATCCGAGTGCCGGGAATGGTCTCGTGCCCAGGGTGTGCTGCCTGTCACGGTCTCGTCTTATTTTAGGAAAGGAGACGGAAATAAATGGAAAGACAAAGTGCCATTAGTTTAATGGCCTCTATGTTCCTGCCATCTGTCTTCAGTTGATTAAATAAAAAATATTGGTGGAACATATGGCATGAATTATACATCAATATTTTAATTTGGTTTCCCAGGGTGGTTATTCAGACACCTCCGGCTCTGCCGCGGGAATTTTATGGAGCTCAGGACTGGACAGGCTGGGGTAGAGCAGTGGAGGGACACGACCCCAAACCACCCCTCCCCAGCCCTGCTCGGAGCCAACACAGCCGGAGTAAAGGCTGAGTAACCTCGGAGCAGCAGCCGAGCAAGGAGACTGCTCGGTGTTTGGGCTTTTCCACGTGCAGAATGTGACAGGGGAGGTGCAGGCGGCACCCGGGCATGGCCAGGGAAGGGGGCCGTGGGGGCAAGCAGCCCCCAGCCCGGTGGTCCCGTGCTCCCTGCTTAGGGTTTTACGGCTTCCCCTTACCCAGAACAAATCCACCTTCCCGGGGTTTGGGTGGGAGCTGGATACGGGGCGGTTTGGGGAGCAAAAGGAATGGCCGAGGGGCTGTCCCTGCTCCCCAGTGTCCCCAGTGTCCCCGCTCCTCCTCCCCTCCCCGCCTTGGCCCTGCCAGGCTCCGGCACAGCATATAAAGAAGGGGCTTAAATTACTCTCATTAAGCCATCTGGAGCTCATCCTTCTCCATCATGAACTGCGGAGTCACAGGTCAATTACTGCGCATTTGCATATATTCCATTAATGCTTCTGCTAATTGTCTCGAGCAGATAATGGGCTCGGCTCCGGGCTCCCGGCTGCCGGGGTATCACAGGCGGCACAGAGAGCCGCCACCAGTGCTCCCAGTATGGCCACCAGTGCTCCCAGTATCAGCAGGGTCCCCAGGAGCTGATGGATGAGGGAACGCCATTCCCTGCATCCCACCAGCGCTCCCTGCGTTCTGAGGATGGATCCACCCCCGCTGCAGCAGCGCTGGGGTGAAGGACCGGCCACCCCGGTGTCCCCACTGCCACCACCACCCGCCTCGGTGTCCCCAGGGGTCCCACCCTGCCCCCCAACCCCACCGCCTGAATCCCGCTGCGCTCGGGAGCGGCGCCGGTGCCAGCGCAGCCCGCGGCGTGGCCGGGGGACAGCGGTGACACACTTTGTCATCCGAACTAATGAAGCGAACGGGGCCAGTCCCCAGCCAGCGCAATGCAGCGGCCTCAGCCTGGCCTTCGGGCGGCTGCTGCCGCGGCTGCCCGGAAAACTGCTGGGACAGCAGCGAGTGGAGGGATTTATCCGCCAGCCCTCGCCCGGTTGTGACCCGCTGTGATCCATCCCTCTGCTCGCATCCCCGGGGAGGGACCCATCCCTGGGAGCCGCAGTGTTGGAAAAATCCCCGCGGCTGGCAGTGCCAGGACTGGGGAATCCTTCCCAGCTCCTCCGGACCCTTTGGCACCCAGAGCAGAAGCACGGCAGAGCCCCACACGGGTGGGGGCATTTCCCAGGGTGTGGGTCCAGCTGGAATTGGGGAATGGTTTCCTGCCTACATCCATCACCCCACTCCCACCAGCAGAGCCGAATTCCTCATCCCAGCACCGGGATACCCAGCACTCCATCACCTCATTCCCACCAGGAGAGCCGAATTCCCCATCCCAGCACCGGGATACCCAGCACTCCATCACCCCACTCCCACCAGGAGCCGAATTCCTCATCCCAGCACCGGGATACCCAGCCCTCCACCCCCCCACTCCCACCAGGAGCCGAATTCCTCATCCCAGCACCGGGATACCCAGCACTCCATCACCTCACTGCCACCAGCAGAGCCAAAATCCTCATCCCAGCACCGGGATACCCAGCACTCCATCACCCTACTCCCACCAGGAGCCGAATTCTTCATCCCAGCACCAGGATACCCAGCACTCCATCACCCCACTGCCACCAGGAAAGCCGAATTCCTCATCCCGGCACCGGGATACCCGTCTGAGCATCACTCCACACACAACGGATGAGGCTGAGCGGTGTCAGCTGTCCCCAGGCCGAGGAAATCCTGGATAATTTGCCAGCTTTATCCAGGTTTATCCGTCCCCCTGCGCGTGGCGAGGTGGGAACAGGTCCGGGAGCGGCGGGAGCAGCTTCTGCGCGGCGGGAGCGGGATGAATGAAGGGCCCATCAATTATGGATCTGGGGCTTGTCTTCAAATCGCTCTGCAATTATTGAGCCCCAAGGTTCAGTTGTCTTCAGGCACCACCTCCCATCCGAGCGGGGCCAAACACCCTCACGTGGCTCCCCCGGCCCGGGAGAACAATGGGCCCATTAAAACCCGCAAATTAACCACCACCACAATTCCATCAGGAGGAGAAGGCGACGGGAATATCCGATTTCATCCCCTCGTTAGCATTTCTTATCGCGGGGACGGGGAAAGAATAGGGCTTGAAAACACGGGGGTGGTGACATCAATGGGGTGACCCCACGGGAGGGCTGTGACGCAGGCACCGACCTCGGTCCCACGCCACGGGACGTGGGGACAGCAGGTCCTGCAGCCCTCTGGGAATGCTGGAATGCTTCTGCTGAGCCTGGAAATGGGGCAACGTGAAGGACCCAGGGTATGGAGTGGGAGAACCCAATCCATGGGACGCAGCACCCGGTGCGTGGAGCTTCCCTGGACCTGCTGTCACCAACAGCCACCCACTCGAGTGTAGGGACCACCAGAAAGCCCCGTGTCCCTGCAAAGCAGCTCCACAGGTGGCTGCTGCCATTGCAGGGCAGCTCCTGCAGCTTCCCGTCCTCCCCAGCACCAACCAGTGACACCAGTACAGCCCCCCAGTGACACCAGTGCAGCCCCCCAGTGACACTGGGCACCCTCGGCGCTGCCATCCCCCAAACCCTTCAGCCTCCATCCCTCGGAGTGCCCCGCAGTGGAAGCCTGGAATCGCTGCCCAGGCTGGGGTTGGGCAGCCCAAGCTCCCGGGTGGAGCTGCCATCCTCTTTTCCAGCCCCACGGAAATGGATTTTCACCCTTTTACGCTCTTTAGAGAAGCAGCAAGTGAGATGCATGGGGCTGGATTTGAACACCGTTACGGCTGGGAATGGATCTGAGATAAACTGGGATGTTGGAAATGGATTTTTCCGTCCCAGCAGGGCACACCTGGAGCATCCAGCACATTCCAGTGCCTCTCCCAGGGGCCATCCGAGCACAGGGAGCTGTCAGCCGCCTTCAAATCAAGGCCAAGTTTATTTATTCAGCTTCTCTCTGCCTTCATTTTGCTGAGAAATGGGTTTGTGCCTCCCCTCCGCTGGGGAAGCCTTAAAAGCAGCTGACTCAGCAGCTTCCAGACTCATCCCAGGGAGCTGCACCAGGGTTGGATCCTCATCCTCAGGGGTGAGACACTTCCCAGGCCTGTGCTTCCCTGTGGAGCCTCTAAATCCCTTCCACGGGCCAAACCAGCAAAGGGTGCAAAGGAAAAACCTCTCATTTGGGATTTATCGGCTCCATTTGGAAACCCAGGGCAGGATTTTTCCAGCTCCCAGTGGATTTTTGTGCGGGTTTCCCAAGCGTTCTGTGGGGTTTGCAAATCTTCCTCCTTGCTGGGAATCCGTGGAGGGATTTGGGCTGGAACTGGGGAGCTGATTTTGCTTATGGCTGAAAACTGATTCTGAAATATTCCGGGGAATTTATCGATGGTCTCAGCACTTGCCCAGGGCATGAGGCACCGAGATCCAGAGGGATCCACATCTAGCAGGATCACGGATCCATTCGGGACTGCCTCAGACTAATTGATTAAGGTCTCTAAAAGGCTCTTCTGAAATGAGGTCGTGCTAATTGCACAACCTCCTCTTAGTGCTCCCTGTGCTCTCCAGAGGACGGAGCCCACAGGGCACCAGCCCCTTTTCTGCCAGGGCTGAGCTATAAATAAATCCAGGAACATCGGGATGGATCCTGCCCTGGCTTATCCCAACCACTGGACAGTGCCACACGAGCCCTGCAGCCTGGCCCAGAAAGGCGATTTTGTTTAATCAAGCTGATTTAAGGAACTTTAACCCCATCATTAATTATGACATTGGGCTGCCTGGCATTGCGAATTCCCACTGATATCCCAGACCTCGGCCCGAAGAATGCTGATTCCTGCCCAAGGGATGCTGATTCCTGCCCAAGGGATGCTGATTCCTGCCCAAGGGATGCTGATTCCTGCCCAAGGGATGCTGATTCCTGCCCAAGGGATGCTCATCCCCACCCAGGAGGTGCTGATTCCTGCCTGAGGAATGCTGATTCCTGCCCAGAGGGTGCTGATTCCTGCCCAAGGGATGCCAATTCCTACTCGAGGGATGCTCATCCCTGCCCAGAGGGTGCTGATTCCTGCCCAAGGGATGCCAATTCCTACCCAAGGGATGCTCATCCCCACCCAGACCCCACAGCCACCACGATGGTGGTGGGAATTCGCTGTGGGGCAGGCGAGAGACTCTCAACCAATCCAAGCTGGGATGAGAAGGCTGCTCCAGCCCCTAGAAGCAAAGAAATGCCGTCGCCTCCAGGCCACTAATTCCCAGGTAATCCCATCTCCATGCCTCTGCTCCTTTGCCTGGGTATTCCACTCCACAATGGCCCAAGAGGAGCTGAAAATGGGGAGTTTTTACTTCACGCTCTGCTCCTCCACCCACAATTCCATCAAAGCCCGTTCCAGGTTCTCGGAGGCTGAATTCCCCTCACAAGTGTGAAAAGCAGCTCATAAAGAAAAATGGTTTAAGCCATGAATCATTCAAAAAGCACCCGGCGCTGCCGAAGGCAGGGAAGGAAATGGGGAAGGAAATAGCCGTGGATTTCAGAGATCCGGGCAGGGGGAGGGTCCAGGGGATCGTGGAATGATGGAAATGAGGTGACACGGCGGGGTTCCAGCTGTGGGACCTGGTGTCCCCGTCCCAGCCGCTGAAATGCACCCCACGCCACAGCATCGTTAGCATTTTCATTAGTTAATTAACCTGCAGCAGCCGCAGGGTTCTGGGTGATCCGGTTCTCTCCAGCAGCGTTATCCCACCTGCCCGGGGCACTTTTGGTGGGGCAGTGGAAGGAGGGGGAAGCTCCCTCCTTTGGGATCAGCGTCACTGAATTTAGGTGCTGGGGAGCAAGATCCCAGCCTTCCCCCACCACATCCCTGCCGGCTTCCAGCATCCCTCCCTGAGCATTCCTGCTGCCGGAATCCACCCCCTCCCTGCACTCGAGGCTGAGAAACCTCCATTTCCCCGTTAATTCCCTATTTTTGGGTGGCACGCAGCAACATTTAGGAGAAGCCACCCCGGGTTGCGGGGTCTCAGTGACACCAGCGATGCTCCCGGACTCCCTCTCCCGTTTCTTCCCACCCTTCAGCCCTCGGAAAAGGTGATGTAATTCCTTCAGAGGACGCTGAGTGTCTGTGACAGGGTTTAACCTGAGGAGTTCTAGTGTCTCGCGTTCGAGGGGTTTCATGCCCGGTCTGCAAAATCCAGTTACGGTTTTCAGTCAGACTTGGGGAGCCGGGATGTGCATCCCAGGGGATGCGCTCCCACCCGGAGCCAGGAGGAGGAGGAGGAGGAGGAGGAGGGCGGGAGGAAGGCCGGGGCTGTTCCCTAGGGAAGCACAGCTGGATCCCAGCCAGCTGCTGGCTCAGCAAAGCTCCCCCCAGACGGAGCTGCCTGGATCCCGGAGGAGAAGGAGGTTTAAGATACACGGGATGGATTTTCCAGAGGCAGCGCCGGGGCTGGCAGCCACCCCCGGGGGATGCACGGCCCTCCCTGAGCTGCTCACCCTCCCCAAATCCTCTGGCCACTCCATCCACGGACACCTGCACGTCCCTGTCGCTGTGGGAAAGCATTCCTGAGCCGCAGCCGCCGGCACATCCCGAGCCTGACAGCTCCTTATTCCAGGGAAAGCCAGGGCGCTGCTGCTTTTCTCCCTGTGCTTAACGACGAGGAGCAAACCCCGCAGCAGCCACAGGGTTTGATCCCGAGGTTTTAAACGCCAGTGCTGGATTTCAGGAGGTGGTGATGAGATTCAGGATTCAGGAGAGGTGATGAGAAACACCGAAGGGAGATTGTCCCAAGGGAAATCCAGGTGCACCCCCACTCATGGTGCTCAGAGCAGCCTAAATCCCATCGAGGCCACGCTGGGATCCATGGGGACAATGGGGGGGGGGGTTTGGGAAGTGTGACCCCCATGGGGGCGGCTCAGCCCCACCAAAACCTCTTCCCGTGGGAGCATCCTGCACATCCAGTCCAGAACAGAGCCCCCACGGACCCCCCCAGGTAGGGAAGAGCCGAACCCAATCTCCCTCTAAATCCCACGCTCAGGTCTGCTCCACGGAGATTTCCCTCAGCCCTCCTTAATCTGGGATTACAGCAGCACTGGGGCAATTAACTAACGAGCTTTTCCAGCAGCAGACAATGCCTTGCACAGCCCACGGACATTAATGGAGTGAGAAGGAGGATTTCGTGCAACACTTCCCCCGAAACCTCCTTTCCCGGGAGAGCTGATTCCTTTCTTTCCCTGCATCCTGCTGCCCGAGGGAGAGGGAGGCCCGGCTTGGGAAGGGATCTGTCATTCCCATGGATGCTGCAGGCTCATCCCTCAGCACAGGGCAGATCCTCCTGTCCCACGCTCCTTCCCCAGCCCCAGGAGGAGCTCCTGGCTCCAGAGAGAGCCAACACATCGGGAAGCACAGATTCCCATCCCACGTTCCCATCCCAGAGCTCCCCGCACGGCTCGGAGCGACTGAGTCCCCGGTGGTCCGAAGGGGATGGGGGTTGGGAGAAGCAGAGATTTTCCTGGAGTCTGGACCAAGCTGGGAATGACGCTGAGCACCCGTGGAGGCTGCATCTCCCACGGGGAGAAAGGGATGCTGCCTCAGCCACGGGAATTGTGGCTCTGGATGGGAGCCTGGAGGTGCTGAAGGTTAACCCAGCCTTCCACAGGGAAAAGATCCCCCAGGAAAAATAGAACTTTTTTCTGGGAGAGGAAAACCACCCCCAAGTCCCCTTGGGGGAGCAGGACTCCATGGGGGGGTTCCCATCCGCCAGGATCCCAAATCAGGGGCATCTGGGCATGGATGAGCCCTGCTGGAGCCAGGCACCTGCAGCCCTGATGCTGCAGCTGGACTTGGCTCCTTGGTCACCAGAATTTGGGAAAGGCATCCCAAAAACCTGAGTAAAACTCCCTGGGGAATCCTCCCTAGGCCTAATAACTGCTAATAATGTATGGAATATTATAGTATAATGTATATGAAAACTGTGGTAGCAGCTAATAATATAGATAATAGAATAGTAAATATAAACCCCATAATATCTGCAAGTGATATATAGAATAGATGTAATATAAGCGATGTAAAACCACAACAATCGCTAAAAATATCTATAATATAATAATGTACATTAAAAAATGTAATAACTGCTAATGAACGCTGTGTCAGAGGAGCCTCTGGAGCTCAACAGCGTTGGATATTCTGAGGGAGAGCTCTTTCCAAAGCCCAGGGAAGGGACAGCCCCTTCTAAAGGGGCTAAATTCCCAGCTAAATTCCCAGAGGAAGGAAGGACACGGCACTCACCGGATGGGAAGGAGCAGTGGGCCGGGGCCAGGCTGGATGGGGGCACCCCGGGGCTGTGATTCCCAGTGCCAGGCTGCGATTCCCAGCTCTGGATCGCCAGGAAAGTTTCTTTAATCCTGCCTTGACGGAGGCCGGGGTTTATAGGGCTCAGCTCAAGGTTACCTTCACGCCGCTCTGGAGCCGCCTCTGCTCTCCCTGCTCATCTTTGTATTCAATTATTCCCCGAAGTTGCCAGCGTGGATGTGGGAAGAGGAAAATAAACAGGAGAGAGGCTTCTGGAAGGATTGCATTCCCTTCTATTCCCTATTTCCCTGGCGGAGATGTTCCTGCACAAAGTCTGGGAAGCAGGACGAGGACAACGAGGAGGATGAGGAGAGCTCTCTCCTGCCTGGCTCCCTCTGCGGAGCAAAACCCTTCCCAAACCAGCAGAAACCAGCGAAAAATCCCTGCCGGGATGAGGCGGGAACCATCAACTCCCGCAAAGCCGCGGGGGGGACCCGCTGCCCCCCCAGCTCCCCGCACACGCAGCCGCCGCTTCCCACGCACGATTCCCGGCGGGCCGGGGTCTCTCCGACCCCTCGCTCCCGGAGCTTCGTGGTCCTTTTTTCTCCTCTATTTTAAATTATTTTTTTTGGCGCGGGGGGGGGAGGTGAGGGATGTCGTTTGTTTTCTTCTCTTATTTTTCGGTGGTTAATTTGTTTTTTGGGGTTTTTTTTTCGTTATGCCTCGGTTTTAACGCGCTCCCCCCCTCCTCCCCCGGCAGCACNGCTCCGGGCGCTGCCCGCGGCCCGGCCCCGCTGCCGGGGGGGCTCTGGCGGTGCCGGTGACCCCCGGGGTGGGTTCCGGTGATGCCGGTGACACCCGGGGGGAGCCCAGCCCGGTCCGGTCCGGTCCGGTCCCGGCGGCTGCCGCTCGGCTCTGCCCGCAGCCGCTGCCGGGCGCCGCTTCTTAACGTCTCCATGCAGCGGCTCCGCTCCCTCCGCCGGCTGCCGGCCTTAACCCCTTCCCTCCCGCCGCCCCGACGGGATCTCTCGGGGAATTTATTTCTTCATTTCCCTCTTTTTCAGGGGCGCGGCAGTGCCGGGAAGAAGCTCCCCGGCCCAGCGAGGGATGCTGAGGATCTGGATCCCCCTCGGGAATCCGGTTCCATCCTCCCGGCGCTCGGGGCCGGCCAGAGAATTATTGAACGGGGCCAGCGAGGATTAAACCTACATTTAAAATACACATAAATAAATGCATCATCATTTTAATATAAATATAATTATCCACATACAATATATAGCCACATATGTAGACGTAAATGCATATAAATGATCTAAATAGGCGTTCTAAATAAATACATCATAGCTAAATATATCAAAATAAATAGATGTATAAATATATCGCGGGATATATCTATGGGTATGTTTGCATATGTGGATTTTTTTTTTTTTTTTTGCGCTGTCAGATCAATTAAAAATTCATTTCAAAACTTCCCGACCCTGAGAATAAGAAAAATGACGACTCTAAAGAGATCGAAGCGAGCGGGAATTTTTTTCCCCACCCCTTTTACTGCCAAATTTAAGCGCTGGGGGGGACTTTTAGGAGGTGCTGGTGGCAGCTGGGGCCCGCATCCCCTTCCCGGTGCTGGGATCCCAATCCCTCAGCATTCCCGGCTCGGATCCCAATCCCTCAGCGTTCCCGGCTGTGGCACACAACGAGTCTCCAGGTGAGGAGAGGACTCCAAAAGGCTCCAGAGGAATCACCCGTGCCTGCAGCTGATCCAGGCAGCCGCTTCCACGGCCTCGGAATCCCTGCTCCCAAAGCCGCAGCCGGGGATCCGGGCTGGGAGCGCTGAATTTTCCGCGTGTCAGGGGCACGGGGTGGGGCCCAACACATCCACGGGGGTTCCTTCATCCCGCTGGGATGCCGTTCCTGGAGCCGGGGAGTCCCGGGAATGCAGGGATGGATCCTGCCGGGAGCAGGGGCGGCCTCGGCCCGATCCATGTGCGGGGAGCCGGCCGCCCCCACTCCGGGCAGGCGCAGGGAAGCGGCTGGACCGCGGCGCTCGTTTCCATAGGAAACCAGGCTGGGAATGCCGCCTCGGCTCCAGTCTGGGGGCTGAGGAGCTGGTTTGTGCTATTTTCATCCTCCCGGGATTTTGTTCCTTGGATTTGGCCTTTCCCTCGCTCCGGCCAAGCTCCGGGAATTGCGGGAATGGGGGGAGATGAGACCCGCCAGGGCTGGGCCAGTGGATCCCACTACCCAAATGCTTTCCAAACTGCCCCATATTCCCCCCAAACCCCGCGTTTTTCCCCTGTATTTTATAAAAACAGGGATATCCTCCCCCCCTGCAGCTCCCCAGCGGGGTGTTTGCAATTCCAGCTCTCCTGATGGGATGCGCGGTGCCTTCCCCTGGGAGCACCGTCTGTTGGAATAAACCTCGGCTTCCCAGGATCCTCCCGGGACATCAAATCCATTTTCCTTCTGGACCGTGGTGTAAAGGAAGCGATTCCCACCCCCTGCTCCCGGTGGTGCTGCACCAGAAGGACCCAGTTCCGCAGGGTTTGAAGGGTTGGTTTTATCCCAAAGGCATCCAGGTTATTGACGAGGGACTTTGACATTGGCCTGAAGTGTCCCCAGATAAATCCTTACGTCAGGGACGCTGGATTTCGAGCCAAAAGTGATTGTGGAGGTTCCTGGCACCGGCCTTATCCAGGGAAACGGAGCCAGTGGCTCCCAGTGCCCGGCCCCGGGGTGGCTTTCACTGGAAAAGGGCAAATATTGGGGCCCCAGCCCGCTGGGGACACGGGAGTGACCGTCCCCTCCTCCCCACCACCGCAGCCCTCGTTTGCGGGCATTTAAAAACCTTCTAATTACCCAAGGGCTCGCGAGGGCCTGGGGAAAAGAGGATGCAGTGCATTATAATATTGGAAAAGCTGCATCCAATCTCATTTGGAGGATTAGGAAGTGCCAGCACACACACCCACACACACACAAAAAAAAAGCTGGAAACAGGATGGCTGGAAAGATCCTCGGCAGAAAGGTCAGAATCTCCAATTCCAATGGGATGCCTGGTGCTGTTGTGATCTGCTCCATAACCAGCCTGGATGGGGGAAAACAAGTTTGGGATTGAAGTCTCATTTGGGGCTTTTTGGGATTGGAAATGTCGATTTTTAGGAGATCCTTTTTTGCCTGGGGGGTGCAGGGTACGGCTGGAAGGGGTTTCTGTCCTGCTGGTCCCTGACATTCCCAAGGCAGGTGCTGGAGCAGCGTCCCAGAGGTTTTCCAGAGGTTTTGCCTTCTTCCCGAGGATGAGGCTGTGCTTGTTCTTCCAGGTCTGGGTTCTTAATGAGCTGACATCCAGGGAAGGGCAGGACAAGGATCCTCATTTCATTTCTTGACTGATTTATGTCCCTGCTGACCTCCCAGGATGTTCCTCCGGGGTTGGAAAACATCCCTGCAATCCTGGTTTTCCCGCATTGGAGAGCTGGGCTGAGTTATCAGGGAGCAGCTGATTAAAAGTCGATAATTAGCAAATCTCATGCTCTCGGTGACTCTGCCCCACCTGAGCCGTGTGGGGCAGGAAAGGGAATAACGCCCAGGAATCAGGAATGCTGTGGAATAACGAGCTCCCACCGGCATTTCCCACTCTTCCACGTTCATTTTCCAGCGGTACAGCTTGGGCAGGAACAAACAGGAATCACCAAAATGGGAGTTTTCCCGATGGGTTTTCATTGCTTTTCGGGACGAATTTTGGGATCTGGAGAGCTTGGAGGCAGGAGATCCATGCCAGGAGTCATCCCCGGGGCTGGAAAGGATGGACCAGCTGGGGAGGAATATTGGGAAGCACCTTTTTGGAATGGGAATCCGAGGCCCTGGCGCTGCTCAAGGCTCCTCCTCAGTTCTGGCCTTCCCCTGCTCCCCCGGGAAGCAGCCGCCCGTTCCCTGGGAATTCCACGGGCCTCTCCCAGGAAGCATTCCCGGAGGGCCCGCACCTCTCCTGCCCTGCTTTTCCTTAATTAACTCATTAGGATGCCGATGACAGGGATGTCTCCAGGGGGGAGCCGCTCTCCCGCTGCGGGCAGTGATGGATGTCCAATTCCCGCTGCTTGCAATCCCAAGAAACGCCCCGGGGCTGCAAATCCAGGGTCATTCTAGGGGAAAAAGAGGGAAAAAATAGGAGTTGGGATGATGTAATGCTCAGGCTTTTGTGGATGCTCGCGGAGCCGGGAGTTTGGACGCCGGAGCTCCGGAGTCTTGGTGTCGGATTTGTGATTATTTGGAGTGGGGGGAATGAATAAAAAACCAAACAAGAAAGAGGCAACCGTGTGGATTAAAACTGGAAAGAAGAGGATTAAGGGATTGAAGGGAAAAGAAGTGCTGGGAATGCAGATGGAGAGGATATTTCCCCTTTCAGCCGCTCCGCCTGTGGGAAAAGGGGGGGAAAAAAAAGATTTTGATAAGCTCTTTAAAAAATTCATGAGGTTTCCAGCGCTGTGTTTGTTTATTTGTTCCCCAGGGATAAACTCCTGGAATACAACATCTCGTTTGTCAGCAGGGCCTAAATCAGATTGTCCTGCTAATAAATTATAAAAACCAACACTTTGGGATTGTGCTGCCGGCACGGGGCAGGGGGGGCATTTTGGGGCAGGAAAAAAAGATTTAGAGCAGGAGGGGATGGTTTGGGGAGGAGGGGAGGGCTCGGGGAAAGAGGGGATGTTCCATCCAACCCGGCCTTGGACACTTCCAGAGATCCAGGGGCGGCCACAGCTTCTCCGGGCACTCTGTGCCGGAGCCTCCCCCCCTCCCAAGGAAGATTTCTTCCTAAAATCCAATCTAAATCTCTCCTTTTTTAGTTAAAAACCATCACGACTTGTCCTCAGCCAGCGCCGTTTCCTCCCTAAACACAAAGCATTCCTCAAGCCGGACAGGAATTCCACAGGAATGGGCGTTTTGCAATCCATGCAGCTGCTCCCGCCAGATTTTGGGCTCAGAGCTCCGTTTTCCAGGCCTGGTGAAGTCCAAAATGTGGCGGAGATTCCTGCCAGGGGTGTCCCGAGTATTCCCGGTGCTCGGTGAGGATGGGAGGCACATCCCGGCTGCAGCTCCCATTCCCACAGCCTCCCTCATGCACAGCCCGGCGCAGCACCTTCCCTGAAACTTCAAAAAAGGGATCCAATTTCCATTTCTTCCCGCTAATTCATGGATCTGGGTTTGTCTTTCACGCGTTGGAGCTCGCGAGCCGCCCTTGGAGCGCAGCAGGCACCGGGATGTGGCTCTGCAGGGAGAATCCATCACCAAACAGCGCCCAAAATTTCTTCCTGCCCTGAAAACTTGGGGCTTTTGGAGGAAAAATGTTTGAAATAGGGAATTTTGGAGCCCTTTGGAGGGGAGAGGGGGTTGGATCAGCGAGGGGTTCCCCAGCTGCGCCCACCCTGGAAGGGCAGCGTGTGCCGGATGCAGCATCAGGATGCGGGGAAATAAATCCTCCAGCAATTCCTGGGAGCCTCAGGAATGGGTCGTGCATGATTAAATCCCCGGGATAACGGTGATGGATGTGGGGAAGGGCCGGAGCAGAGGCAGGGATGATGATCTGCCCCTGACCCGGGCAGGAGGCAGCTCCGGAAATCCTCGATCACGGGTGGACAGGACACAAAGCAGGAAAAGCTGGAAATTTTCCAGTCAACACTTGGAGATTTAGGCTCGGCCTGAGGCTGTGGCTGCTCCTGGTGGTGCTTTTGGCCTGGATCAGGACGTTCCCAGCTGGAGCAGGTCCCTAAATCCTGGTGGCAGCGCAGGTGTTTGGCTGGGGGGGAGCGGAGGAACCATCTGTGTGCCCAGGGATCATCCTGGCGCTTCCATGGAGCAGCGAATGCAGAGGCAAAGCTGCTTCCCGTGGCTTTGCCCCAGGATTTTGGCTCTTCCCTTCGCTCTGGCTGATCAATGAGCTGTGAGCTGCTCCTCGCCCTCCCTGGGGCAGGTTTGCACTCCAGAGGGGGAAAAGATGGAGAACAGCGAGGCAAATCCACACTTCTTCTGACGTGGAATGGGGAAACTCAGGAAAACCTCCCAAAATCCCCATTTTTGCCCCGTTTTGCCATCCTCCCCCAGCAGCTCTTGGCAGAGGGGTTTGCTCTGCCTTCCTCCCTGCTGGTGAGGATGAGGAGCATCCCGGAGGTGAGGGCAGTGGGAAGGAGGAAATGCCACACGGCCGTGGCTGTGCGATGGTCCCCAGGCAGGGGTGGCATCACTCCCACAAAACAGGAGGGGATCCCAGGGATTCCTGGGGGTGTCCATTCCCTCCAACCTCTCCTTACTGCATCCGGAGCCCACGGAGCCCTGGAGCACCCGGCAGAGCCGCTCCTGGCCGGAGGGCTCCCGGCACGACGATTCCCGAGCGTGGCCAACGGCAGGGGATTATGGAGCTTTGGAGCAGCCACGTGGAATGGCTGTGTCCTACTTTTGGAGAGCGGAATCCAGCAGGAAAAAAAAAAAAAAGAAAAAAAAAAAAAAAAAAAAAGAAAGCCACGGTTGTGGTGAGAGCAAATATAGCAACGGGATCTTCTGGAGTGCTACGAGTGACAAAGCCCCGCCAGGGTGACATCCCCACAGCCCGGCGTGTCCCCTGGGAATATGGAAAAGGGTTTGTTTGTCCCCCAGAGCCTCCTCCTCCCCACGGGAAAAGCATCTCCAGGCACGTTTCAGGCTGGCTGACACGAGCAGGGATTCCTCTCCCTTCCCTCGGGATCAGCAGCCAAGCGGCTCCTTGGCAGTGTTCTCCTCTGTCCTTGTGTCCCTTCCTGTCCCCACCCCTGTTCCTATTCCTGTCCTTGTCCCCATCCCTATCCCCACCGCATTCCCGTCCCTCATTCCCCATTCAATCCCATCCCACCCGCATTTCTCATCCCCATCCCAATCCCTTCCTATTCCTCTTTCACCATTCCCCATCCCATCCCCATCCCATCCCATCAATTGATGATTCCACTCCCCGACTGGGAGCCCTCCCTCACCAATCAATGCCCAAACTGGAATCAATTAAAGCCCCTTAATCACCGAGCGGAGGCAGAGGGAGCTGGAGCAGCAGGTGCCGCTGGGGCGCATTCCCAACCTTCCCCGCGGGAATTCTGTGGCTCAGCGGTGGATTCACCGCCTGTGCTCCATTATCCCCGATCAATAGAACAGTTATTACTTAATGGGCTAAAATTGTCATTCTGAGGGCCCAGATCTGCCTGTTCTGGCACTGCTAATTGAGGGGGGCTTAATGAAAATGTAAATCCAGGCCCATTAATCAAACAATTATTTGGGAACCACGAGACAGCCGCCGCTGAACCTAATTAAGAAATAAACAAAGTTAATCAGCGAGCAGAAAACATTTACTAATCAGAGAGGTACGTTGCAAGCAAGAAATATCAGGCAACCATTTATTAAACATTCCCAAACCTGCTCCTCTCCTTAATAACCCAACGTTCCGGCTTCCAGGAAGGCCCATCCTGGGTTTATTAAGGCATTTGTTCTCCTTTAGGGTCCGCTGGGCACTGCAGAACAGAAATTTATTACTCTGCCAGAAGAATAATTGCATCAATTTCAAATAATAGGGCCAGGACCCATCGGGGACAGGGGGTGGCACCTGATCCTGGGGCGGTTTGGGTTTAATTATTGGAATTTAGAGCTCACCCTGCTCCAAAGTTAATTCTGATCCAGATAGAAAAATTGCAAAAAACACCTAAAGACAGAGCTGGCGACATTTCCCTTCCTGGAAAACCTGCTTGTCTGGCACAATTCTGGGAAAAAAATGGGAATATTCACCCCAAACTTCCTCCTGCCCGGTGCCGCTTCCCATCACCTCCAATATTTCCAAAAATAGGAAAAGCTTCAGGTCCCTAAGCTGCTTTTCAGTTTCCCCTTTGACCCTGCAGCAGTGCTGGGATGTTGTCCTGGGATTTTATCCATAAATCCCATGGCTGGGCAGGATTCTGCTGCTCACACCCTGTTCCTGCTCCTTTCCATCTCCGGGATGGAGAGGGGTGGGATGGGGCTGAAAGTCCCTGGGATCGGGGGGGGCTGGGAGGAGACCCCAGCCCTGATACCCCCGAACCCCCCGCCCTGATCCCAATCCCTTCTCCCTCTTTCCAGAGCCACCATTAAGCCCATTTCCCCCCCAGCCGGGCTAAGCCCTTTATCCAAAGCCTCCATCATTAGGTTAATGATTCTCGGCAAATTATTTTCCCCACAGCCCGGCTCATCCCGAAAACGGAGCGGGAATGTCGGCAGCTCCATCAGCTGCAGGAGGGATGGACGCCGGAACCACGGGATGCTCGGCTCCGTTATTCCCCCTCGGATATCCCACATGTGCAGCATTCCAGGGGCTGCTCAGGACCCCAATCCCGGCTCCATCGGTGCAGGAACAGATCCACCCAGGAGCAGGGATGGTTTTGGTCTCCCTCCATCTGTCCGTCCATCCATCCATCCACCCATCCGTCCATGGGACAGATGGAGGGCATGAAGCTGCAGCCTCCAGGCTCCTGCTTCCCGGTTTAGGGATCAACCCTCCTGCTCTCCATAGGGATTTGCCGGCTGTTCCTGCACCACACAATGCTGGGAACACTCGCTGGAAAAGCCGCAGCCAAGAGGAATCCCGGGAGAGCAGGAGGATGCGAAGGGCAAGGACAGGAAAGGGACAGGGACGCTGCAAGGACAGCCCGGGGTGTCCGGGCTCTGCTCCAGCCCTGGGGACACCTGGGCCGCGGTGACAAGGACCTGGGGGCAAGGTTTATTTGCCCAGCAGCTCCCTGGCTGCTCCTTGTCCTGAAGCCACCTCGTGTCGTCGCTCCTGTCCCCAAGGCCACCACACCGCTCGCATCACAAAGCCGCGCCAGGAGCGGGTTTCCCGTGCCAGCGCCGCATCCCGGCCTCTCCAACCTGGCTCCAGGGCTCCAGAGCGCCGCTTGGTCCTCCCGGGAAGGGGACACGTCCCGAGGGTCGGGATGGCATCGCTTGGAAGCGGGGAAGGGTGAATTCCCGGCTTTCCGAGCCCGAGCAGCCGCTGCGGCTCCGCAGCGCCGGCTCATTGCCATTCCCCGGCCGTGCCGCGCTCCCGGCGGCAGCGGCAGCGCTGCAGAGCCTCAATTATTCAGCTCCAGGAGGGACCATGCGCTGCTGGAGCAGGAGAGGACTCGGGAAGCTGCTGCTGGAGCCAGCTCCTGCGGCAGCGCCCTCCCCGCACGCCGGGGCTGGCTCACATCCCGGGCATCCGAGCTGCTCCACGGATCGGGATTTGTCCCACGGATCAGCTGCCTGGCTGCTGCTGCCATGAGCTCAGCAGCGAGAGATCCAAGGAGCCGGGCACACCTGCCCTGAGGAGTACCTGTCGAAAATATCTGAATAAAAGCAGTCAGTAAATCGCTGGGTTTCCTCTCCACGCTGAAGCACAAAGCCAATAAATAAGCAGATGTGTTTAAAATGCGCCTTTCCACGCTAACGCTTAAAAATTCCTCCCGGTGCATTTGCGGCCCTTCCACAAATTCATCGAGGGTTTCAGGAGGTGCGGATTTGGGTCAGCACGTTCCCCATCAGGAAGGGACCGATTTCCCAGGAGCTGAAGCAAAGGGATGAATTCCCACCCCACCATTCCCCAGGCAGGGAAAACAAAAGGTGAAGTGGAGGGAGGGACCTGCCCCAGAGAGCCCGAAGAGGTGTCAGACCCCTTTCCGAAAGCAGGAATATCTGCGGTGTAAATCCTCCCCATCTCACAGCATTCCCTGGCCGTGGCTCTCCCAAGCTCTTGGCTGCAGCTGGTTGGCACCAGGACAGGAATTTTTTAACTCCGTTTCGGCGTAAATCCTTGAATCCTCGTCTGAATTAAATGTCAGCGCACCCCACCCCCCTCTGCCTTTCTCCCCGGCTCCTGCGTGGGATGCTGACAAGGGTTTCGAGTCGCTTAGGGAAAAAACATGGAAAATAACCCGGCATGGATGAACCCTGCACTGCCACCACCAGCAGCTGCCTCGTGGATGAGTGGCCCTGCTGCCCCCACCTCCTCCTGTCCCACCCTGCCCCGGGGACAGCAGCCAGTGGCCACTTCCACGGGCACAGGAGACTTTCCAGCACCTTTGGCCACCGCTGCAGGACCATGAGTTTCCAGGGATCGGGAAAAGCTGGAGCGGCGCCCACGGGTCCCTGCGTCACACGAGCAGGTCCCCAACCTGTGGATCAGCACCTCCCCCGCAGCCCCGGGATGATTTCCAGGGCACCAACGCCATCCCCGTGTCATTTTTCAAACAATTATAGATAAAGAGGCCCGAGCGCAGCTCATATTTCAGTGTTAACGCTGCTGCCAAATATCATCACGTCAGCGCCGCTTGTAAAACAAAGGAGATCGATAAGATTCCCACCCCGGGAGGGCTCGGGGTTATCCTGGCGCACCAGAGCCCGCCAGCTCCCGTGAACCCTTCCCAGGGACCTGCTGGGCTTTATTCTCCCTTTTCCTGGGTTTTTAATTCAGCAGCTGCTTAATGGGCTTTTTCTTTGTGCTTCTGCTTTCTCAGAGAATCCCAGAAAAATTTGGGTTGGAAGGGAACGTAAAATTCATCCCATTTCACCCCCTGCCGTTTTCCGCTGTCCCGGGTTGCTCCAAGCCTCGTCCAACCTCACCTTGAGCCCTTCCAGGGACAGAATGAATCTATTTTTTAGGGATATAACCTACCTTGATTACACACTGTCCTGCCTGGCAGAGCAGCTTTCCCTCCGGCAGGTTTTCCTTCCCGCTTTTCCTGCCGGTCTCCAAAGCCTTGTTTCCCTGAAAACTTTCCAGCTGCTCGATCACAGGCAATTTGCAAGGCCGAGACATTTCCAACACCCCGAGAGCAGCTGGGGACGAAAGGTGTGAGCTGCAGCAAGGTGAGAGCTCCTGGAAACTCATCCTTTGGGAGAGCTTTGGAGATAAGGCAGCGGCTGAATTCCCCCTCTGGAAGTCCCACCCGCCTTCACAACGGAGCGGGAGTCGCACGGAGCTGAATAACTTGGATTTTAAAAGGAAAATACGCTTTGTTAGCGGCTGAATAAAGCCCTGGTTTGCCGAGGCTCTGGAGATCTTGGCTGTGGCGCTCAGGGTTTGCATGACCGGGCTCTTATCGCGGAGATACCGATCGGCTCCTCAGCTCGGCCCTCAATTAACGATGCCGACCCTCATCAGGGGACAAAGAGGAGTGACAGAGACACCCGCGAATTTCTCAGGCTCCTTCCCTCTCAAATTCAGCCCATCCTGTTTACAAACACCCCCAAGCCTTCTCAGTCGTGGTTCCCTTTGACCCGACCTAAATTCATTTTCTTTTTTTTTTTTTGCTCCTTTTTGTCTGCCACAGCTTTTATTCCCCAGTTTGCCCCGATCAAGGCGAGCCTTTTTATCTGGACAGCTTCTGAAAGGAGTTTTTTGGGATCTTTCCCAGTAAACCTGAGCAATCCGTTATCTCTGCGGCCTTAATTGATTCAAGGAACTGCTCAGATCTCTGAAAGCAGAAAATTGAAGTTTTCCAGCCCGACTCCAGCTGCTCAATCCAGCTGCTTGGAAGGCAAATGCCGGCATCCCACTGGCTGATCTTCCCAATCCACCTGTTCCCTGCCTGTGACCTTTGATGGGGAGCTTGGATTCGTTGCCCAGCATTCCCAAAATGTCCCCAAAGGAGCCGTGTCCGTGTCCCCCGCACCAAGGATGCAGCACCCGCTGCTCCCCAGTTCCCATCCTCACTCCTGCCAGGCCCACATTCCCAGAAATCTGTTGCCAGCTGATGCTAACCCTACTTGGATTCCAGGAAAACGCTGTTCTCCAGCTCTTAGGGCAGCAGCAGGATGCCAAGGGCTGGATCCACACGGCAGGGACTGGGGAGGGAGTGATCCCCTTCCCACCCCTGCAGGACTGTGGGAATAACATCCCACCTAAATCCACCTCTCCCAGTTTAAACCCATCCCCCGTGTCCTGGACAGCGCTGCTCTTCGGAAATGCCGTCCTGAGGGAGCAGCTGAGGTGAGCTCAGCACCACGGCCAGGCTTGGATGGAGCAGTGCTGGCTGGAAAACAGCAAAGCCACGGGAGCAAAGCCGTGGGGTGACGGGAGCAGCGTGGAAAAGATCCGATTTTTGGGCTCGTTTCTAATGAAATGCCGCTTTCCACGTTGGGCAGCGTGGGCAGGTGCACAGATCATCCCAGCTGAGCCTGGCATGGAGCCATGTGCTGGATATCCTATCCCATCCCACCCCATCCCATCCC
>VZTG01008974.1:102400-113486 GCA_013397845.1 Melanocharis versteri | reverse complement strand
ACTCCCGTTCTGCAGCCTGCAATAAAAAAAGGATGATATTTATTGTATGGATTTTTCTTCCCTTAAAAAGTCGGGAAATTCACGCAGCCACTAAAACACAGCCCCGTATTTCACTGGCACCAGAGGAGCTGAGCATCCCCTGAGGGTCTCCATTGGCCTCTCCCACTCAAGATCCAACATTCCCCAGTGGAAAGGACATCCCAAAACTCCGCTTCCCCCAGGAAAATCCTCGTGGCCTCTCCAGATGCCAGCAAGGCCTTCACCACTGCAATGGCCAGTAGCCCAGAGGAGGTGGTAGCCAAGCTCTGGGCATTGGAGTGGGAAGAGAACAGTTTGTTTTAGGCTGAGGACTGATGAGATGAAAGCCATTGATCCCAGCTCGTAATTACATCGTTATCTCTGCCCTGGGAGATAAAGAGATTTCTCCCTGCTGGCTTTTGGAAAAGCTGGGCTCCAAAGCGGATAGAGGAGGGATTTATTTATTTGAGCTCCTCTATTTTTTTTAAAGTGAAATGTTAAAGAGGGAAAAGCTCGGTTTATTTATTTTCATTCCCAGAAGATGGAAAGCCAGGGAAGGTTTCTCTCCTGCTCAGCGCGCTCCTGGTGCTCCGGGATCAGGCAGGAGATGAGGAGAGCTCCATAACATGGAATTTTTAACGAATTATCCTGCAGGAGGCAATCAGAAAACAGCACTGCAGGGCACGAGTTGGGTCACTGGGTGCTGCTGTGACCTCCTGGAGCCACGGGAGCCTCGGAGAGGAGCCACCCGGCCACACTGGATTTCACAGGAGCAGAACAAGAGCCCAGGGCTTTGCCAACACCTCCATCCCATGGCTTTTCTGCAGGGATGGTCCTGGCCCCTCTCCAAGATCAGCCAAGGACCCGCCTGAGGTCCTGGCAGCTGCTCAAGGTGCTGCTGCCCTCCCCATTTCCCAACCCTCTGGATGAAGAGCAAACCGGGATCGATTTCCCAACCCCTGTAAATTCCTGCTCCCGGCTGGGCTGGCCAGAGCCGGGGTGAGAACCCATCGATTGCTCCGAAGGTCCAAATCCAATTAGCACTCGAGGAAAGTGGCTGGAAGAGAGGAATGGTTCAGATGTGCTGAGATGGAATTAAAACTGGGAAGTCACCCACAGAAGCAGGAGGTGCAAAGGAGGGTCCTGGACAAGCCCAATCTGCAATCCCTTCCTGAGAGGCTGAGAAGAAAATAGGAGGAGAAATAGGAATCAGGGGGAATAAAGGATCCTCTCTTATTCCCATGGATTTGCTCAAAATCCCTCTTTCCCTCTTCGAAATCATTTTCCATTCAGGAATTCACGACCAACCACGGCTGGTGCTGCCTCACCCACAAACCCTGCAGCACCTTCATCCCTGGGAATGGGGGGATCCTCATCCCAGTCCTCACCTGGAACTGGATGGTTTCTCTGCTGGGACCTCCTGGGTTGGATTTCTTGGCTGGGAGGTCTTGGATGGAACTGGAATTCCTCCACTGGAACTTCTCTGCTGGCCACTTGCTGGGCAGGGAAGAAAAAAAGAGGAGGAAAAATCGGTGGGAAGAAGTCAATGCTGGAAAACAAAAACACCAAAAAGAAGCTCAAAAAGCTCAATTTTAAGGCTGCTGGGCTTCCCCGGGAGCGTTTTTTCCAGAGGACAAAGTCCCAGCTCTTCCCTGCCGCCCAAGGTTTGGAAGAGAAGCAGCGTCGAGAGCGGGGCGCGACTGTCCCCCAAATTCCCAAATTCCTGGGGATAACGGGGCATCCTTCCGGCGCCGCCTTCCCGCTGCATCCCTGGAGCTCCAGTGACATCTGCTGCTGTCTCTGGGCATCGCCACCGGCCCGGCCACCGCCGCCCACCCGCCACGGAGGGGGCGATGTCCCCGAGGGGCGATGTCACCACCCGGGGCTCCGTGGAGCCGCCGCCCGCTGCGTCCCGCGGCTCCCAGCAGCCCTGCGCTGGGAACTGAGCCTGAAAACGCCCGGGAAAAAAGGAAATTAAAGGAAATTAAAAAGGGAAATCGTTGCTCGGCCGGAGCGGCGGCACAACGGGAGCCGCCACCACGCGAGGGAGCGGCTGCTGCTCCCCAGGCTGGGGGTGAGGGAGGGCACTGGGAGGGAGAAGAATCTCCCACCACCGCTCCTGCTTTTCCCCGGGTCATCCGCCCCCAGGCACCCAGCGAGGGCGAGCCCATGGATGCCCCGGATGATTTAAACCTGCGGGATTTTAACCAGGATCTTTCCAAACGCGAGTTCCTGTTACCCACAGGGGAGCCGGGATCTCTCCCCCAACCACCCCCAACTCCTCAACATCTCGAGCCCAGCAGCCCCAGCCCAGCAGGAATTCCCAGAACCAGGCCCTCTGCCCACCCCATGAGATTCCTAATCCCACCGGGAATGAAAGAAGCCAGAAACCCGTTGTTTTTCTTTTTTTTGTTCTTTTCCGATAGTCTCACTTTATTAGATACCACATCAAGAGAGGATGTTGTGCTGCATGCAGCGGAAGACTGGAGGATTTCTAATTCCTGTGTAACATTTTCTTTTTCTCTGAACAGTTGTAAACTGATATTTGGCTGTAAAATCACTGCATGCGAGTCTGAATGCAAACAGCAGTAAAAGAGGCTTTCATTTTCTTTTTTTGCTTTTTTTGTTTGTTTGTTTGTTTTTCACCATTCCCAATCCATAGGTGCATGCTTTATTTACAAAGAAAAGAAGTCATTCAGGGCAGGAATTACCATCAGAAAAAAACTGAGAAGAGGCGGGGCAGAGACCAGGGCCGTGGTTTTGCACAATACTGAGGAGACTGGCAAGTTGCACTTGATTTTTGGAGGTGCAAACAGATGATCTGAGTATCCTTTTCCCGAAGAAAGCAGGCTGAACAGGGAATGGGAACACAGGACGGGATAAAGGTAACCGTAAGTGAGTTGTTCTGCACATACAAAGGAGGCTGGGCTGCTGCAGGGCTGGGAGAAATCAAGGAATTGCTTAAAAGATGATTTTTAAAGGTATTTTTACCCTCAGCCACACATTTCCCCAGCACAGCTCCGTGCTCAAGTGCTGCTCTGGGATGAACAGGAATGTTTGAGCCAGGTCCATCCCTCTGGAAAGGACGGTGGCAGCTTAGAGTCATTAAGGTTGGAAAAGGAGAGTCCAACCCTTGGTCCTGGATCCCACCATCCCACAGCTCACCCGGGCCTGGAGCAGGGTGATGCAGAGGGAAACAATCCAGAAGAACGGGGTTGTTTCAGTCTGGGTCCGGGCCAGAGTGGCTCAGGGAGGCAAGAATTCCATGAAAAAAGGGGGAAATTTCCAGGTGTCCTCCCTCTTCCATGCCACCCCTCTGTGCATGGAGCCACAAGCCCAATCCCAGGCTGGAGCCTGGGGAGGTGGAAGAGGATTCCCAGCTCTGGCTGGACAGAGCAGGGGATGCTCGGGGTGGGCTGGGGTCGGCTTTTCCCAGCTGGAAATTCAAGGAGGGGGGAGCCTGTGTGGGGCTGGGCTGGCTCAGCACAGAGGGATTTGTGTCACCCAGGGCTGGGGACACTCGGGGCACATCAGCAAGTTCTGCTGGGGGGGGGGCGGTGCAAATAAAGAAAATACCAGGAAAATAAAACTCATCCAACTCAAAGAGCGAGCGGCTGCAGCAGAGGGTGCAGGCTGAGGGCCCGGGGTGGGGGGAGGTTTCACACGACATGCGCAGTGCGACCAAAAAATTCCCTATATTCCATAGTGCTTAGTGTGCTCCTATCCACAGGGATATGCTTTGGGGTTTTCCAGAGCCAGGGGATGGTTCCAGAGCCAGGGAATGGTTCCAGAGCCAGGGAATGGCTCCAGAGCCAGGGAATGGCTCCAGAACCAAGCAGCAGCAGCTGCAAAGAGCCCATGCTCTCCTGCTGCCCAGGGCAGACCCAACAGCTCCGGGCCATCCTGAAAGCGCAGGCTGAGGAAAAAGGTTCTTGCGCAGAAAATGGGGAAAAACGAAAAGAAACCGAACCAAAACAACCCAAGTTTGGAAGATCTCGGACTGCTCCAGCTAATTCCAGGAGTTGTGGTGGTTTAAAGCGAGAATCCTTGCACACATCAGGGGGCTGGGGGGGAGTAGCAGCTCCCTCAGCTTCCCTCCCGAGGAACATAAATCCTCGGGAGCAGGAGGGGTCTGAGGGGACCCAGGGACCGCCCTCAGGGCTCGGCCAGTCACTACCACACAGCTCAGAGGCGGAGAGGAGGTAGTCACAACCCTAAAACACAGCTGGGCTCCTACAGCAGCCGAGCCCCCGAATTCCTCGGGCGAAGGAACCGAAACGTGCTGGAAACGGCAGGAACCAACCCAAACCTGCTTCCCCGCGAGCACAGAGCTCCCTCAACCCTCCTGTGTCGCTGTCCTTGTGTTGGCGGTGGATCTCCTCAGCAAAGGATGTGCCACGACATTGCTCAGGCGAGCCGGACCGGAGGGGAAGCTCAAGCGGGACTCGCAGGATGACACCGGTGACACCGGATTTGGCCTAACCACGACGACACGGACACCAGGCGGCGGCGGCGACACCCGCGCCAAAGCCAAGGAGCTTTTTTTCGTTATTGCCACTGAGGTATCGAGATCGCACAAGCAGGACGGGCTGCGGCTCCCGAGGCCGGCGCTCCGAGGAGCGGAGGCGGGAGGGACACGGAGCGCCGGACGCGCGACGGGAACGCTGCCACGGGGACCGGGGAGAGAGGGAGAGAGAGGGGGGCACAGTCAGGAAGGGAACTATTGCTTGCCGAAGTTACACACCGGGGGAACTCGACGGCCTCCCTCCCGCGGCTGCAAAGGAATAAAGGAGAATAGAAAAGATCCGGGGGAGTTCTCAGCGGAGGGGAGGATGGAGGGGGCTCGGAGGAGGAGGAGGACCCTGGGGTCGGAGGCTGTAGCGAGGCGTGGCTGCGCTGGAAGACGGGACACCGGGGACATCAGGGACCTGCAGGGGCGTGGCACAGGGTGGGGAGGGCCGGGCAGAGGCTCCCTTTAATCGCTGGCGACGTGGTTCTCGTTCTGCAGGGTGTGCCAGCGCTCGATCTTCTTGTCCTTGTTCTTCAAGCACTCGTACCAATGTTTCAAGCGCTCGCCCTTGGCCGTGATTCCCAGCTGGCAACCGCCTGGGAAAAAGGGAGAAGAGCAGACTTTGCACCCAGAGGTGATGCTGATGCTCCAGGAAATCCTGCCCTGCAAGGCTTTTCCCACCTCCTGGATCAAAAATCTCACGGAAACGCCTGGAGATGCTTTTCCTGCCCAGAAGATCTCCCCGGCGTGCACCCACCAGATTCCATCATCCCACCTGGGCAGGGGACCCAGGCCCCCCCTCCCATCCAGCAAACCCCGTCCCAGGCACCAAAGCCCTGCCCCAGAGGGCAGAGACTTCCAGCTCACCGATGTAGTCATTGGATTTTCCGATGTCGTAATCCCAGACGGAAATGTCCAGCGACTTCTTGGCCAGGTCGCTGTGTTTGATGTCGTAGAAGAACTCCTGCAGAAACAGGAACAGCCACGTCACACCCCAAAGGAAAACACACCCCAAAAGCTGCAGCTGAGGGGTTGGACCTGATTTCTATCCAGCCCGGATTCAGAATCCAAGGAGAGGATGGTTAAAATATAATTAATGAAGGAAAAACTGCTCCTTCCCTGCGGCACCTCTTTTCCAGGAGCTGAGCTCACCCCTTGCACCTACGTGAGCCCTTTCCAGGTGTCCCATCAAAGCAGGACCAGCGGAGAATTTCCAATTTCCACTCCCAGGAATGCTCATGCCACCCACACTCCCAGCTGGGATGACACGGAGCCGGCAGCAGGGACTTTTCATGGTGTGTGGTGCTGCCATGGCAAAGTCATTCCCAAAATATTCCTGGGAAAGGAGCTTGAGAAAAGAGCCAAAGCTTGGGGAGTTTGTCTTCCACCTCCTCCACCCAACACAGTATTCAGTAAATTGATTTAATAATGTAAGAAAAATATCCATCCGTACCTCGTTAAACTCAGGATTCAATGTTTTCTTCTTAATCTGCGTCTTGTGCTTGGCCTTTTTTCCCATGTCAGGTTTCAGCCAACTGGGGGCAACAGAAAACAGCTCAAAATTCAAGTGCAAGAACAGTGGGAGTTTGTAAGCTTTAAAAGTGAGTTTCTGGGCTGGAAGAGATTTATTTAGGGCCAGTCTCCCTTCCCACCTTCCAGAGGATGTGGGAAAAGAGTGGGGCTGGGGTTGTGCAGCCTGGCTGCAGATCCAGAACTCAGTTTAGGGCTGAGATTAATTAGATCTCTGTTGGAAGCTGATTTAAAAATGGAAAGCCACCATCTTCTGTTTGTGGAAAGGAAGAATACAACAAATAAAGAGAGACTGGGAAGGGAAACGGCTCAGTTCCACTGAGCGACAAAAAGATGAGCAGAATACGTTCAACATGAGAGTTGTTGGATGAGTTTTAGGCAGAACAGAGGGTTTTTTTCTGAAGGCAAAAAAACCCCAAAAACCAGGAACAAAAACCCCACCAGGAAAGGCTGCAGGGACCTCTCCATGGCACAGCTCACGAGGTTGGAATAAAAACCTTATTCCCCCACATTCACAGGAGCCACGGGGGCTCATGGGGCAGCAAGCGGGGCACGGAGGGACATGGAGCCACCTCTGTCCTGCAGCCAGGCTGGGTCAGAGGTGGAGAGAAGCACTCCCTGTTCTCCAGCTTCCGCTGTCCCTGGATTCCCACCACGCCCTTGGCGGTCACCGGTGGGAATCCCACTCCTATGGACACCGGGGAAGCTGGGCACCTCCACCTCGGGCTGCAGCCCCAAACCCATCCCCACATCCCTCAGGGGCCCTTTCTTCACAGCCGTGAGGTGATCAAAGGTGGGACTCCACGACCTGGAAGTCTTCTCCAACCTTTAACAATTCTGGGATTCTCCATGAGGCAACCACGGGATCTGGGCATCCGGGGAGCGACAGACCCCAGGGCTTGGTCACCCACAGCGGGGCCACCACCAGGGCTGCTGGACAGCTCCTGCTGCCCCGGGGCTGCAGAGGAAGGAGCTCCCGAGGACAGCAGGCAGCTCCACGGCCGCGTGCTCCAGCCCGGAGCCGTTCCCGGCTCACTCACAGCTTGACGAAGGGATCCGAGTATCCGTTGGCGTCCATGGCCGCCAGGTGCACGCAGCGCACGATGCCCACGATGAGCCCGCCCTGCTGGGTGCTGTACATGAGGGACACCAGGATCTTCCCGCGCTCCTCCACGTCCCCACCGCGATCCACCTGCGGGAGGGCGGGCGTGGAGGAGCCGGGCCGGGAGAGCTCGGCACCGGAGCAGGAGGGGTGAGATGGATGTCAGGGAATGTCGGATCTCCGCGAGGCGCGGGGAGAACGGGGTTGTACACGAGGGATGGTGGGAGGGACGTGGATGGAGCTCGTCCTGCTGCAAGGACTCACCTCCTCCTCGTACAGGGCCATCCCACGGGATGCGCCGGTTGTTCCCGTGCGCTTCGTCTGGGATGGGGAAGGGATAAAGAGAGACTGCCGTGAGCGACCGGGAGAGGAGCCACCCCACAGCCAAAACCCTGGGAACGCAGCCCAGCTCCTGCACCGCACCTCGGGAACGTCCATCTGCTCCATCAGCCTCCAACCCAGCAGATTCAACAGGGGACGGAGCAACCTGTCCCCCATCCATCAGCAGGGACTGGCAATGCCAACAGGAGCAGTGCCTGGAATCCCTTCCCATGGATTCCCACCACGCTCTCATCTCCTGCCCTTGGGACATCACATCAGCCCAGGCACAGGTGGGAATCCAACACCTCAACGTGCCAGGGAAGCACCTCCAGCCCCCACAGCCCATCCCTGCATCCCTCAGGGGATGTTTTTTTGCAATCCTAACGGGAACATGAGGAATTTTCAGGGACACTCACTGGTATTACTCTCTCCAGGCAGATGTTGAAGTTCTTTTTCTGGTTGGCTTTGAGTTTTTTCAAGGCAACTCTGGTTTCTCCGATAAACTCGTTGTGGCCGAATTTGTCCTCGTCACACACGGAGATCCTGGAGGGGAGAGGGAAAGGGGAACGTCTGGATTTCCTCTGACTGAAAGCAATCAACTCCCAAATTTCTAGTTTACCAAGAAAAAAGAATCAGTGTTTTTAATATTTGCTTTGTGATGGGGCAAGAAATCCAGGGGTGGAAGTTTCCTGAGGGGGGAAAGAACCATAATTTTTGAGAGATATTTACATGGACGTTTTTTTTCTGGGACATTGCCAAATCAGCAGAGATACACAAAATACACATCTCTACGATGACAAAAATTACAGCAATATCAATAATTTACTATTAAATGACAAGATCAAAACGCTGTTTTTTTTCTCCCATTAAAAGAACCATCCAAATGAGCAAATTCATGTTGATTTTAACCAAAAACTGCATTTCCCAGTGCTCCAAATCCCCCACTGCCCTGCTGGGTGTGATGCTCTGAGTGAGGACACCCACAGCCCCATCCCGTGGGATCCCCGGGCTGCTGCTGGCCTTGCCTGAGGGTTTTCCTCTGCATGTCCTCGTCGGTGATGCCGTGGTACACCAGGGTCTCGTTCCACACCGGGTTCCGGGTGTTGCGCAGCGTCTTCGTCCTCAGCTTATTCGACTGTGGGGGTCAAAAAAAACCCACGGTGGAATCACGGCCCGGAATTCCTCCCCGCCCAAATCCCAGCTCCCGGCAGGGATGCTCCGTCACATCTGGCACATCTGGGTGATGGCGAGCCAGCGACTCCAGGGGAGCATCAAGGTGCAGCTTTGCACAAGCAGCGGGGACTTGGTGGCACGTGGTGGCCAGAAAAGCCTGCAGTTTGTCACTCCCTGGGGTTTGTTCCCTCAAGGAGAGGGGAAAAGGTGCCCAGGGCAGGCTGGGGGGGCTCAGGTGACAGCTGTCACGGTCTAAAGGAGGTGACAGTGGGGAATCGAGGAGCTGTCACTTGTTTGCGTGTCTTTCACAAACACACATTCAAAATTAGAAAAAAAAAAGAAAAGAATTATCAGCAAATGAGAGCAACAGAAATCAAAGCAATTCCCAACATCACACCTGGATTTCCTCCGAACAAGACGAGGAATCACCCCCGTGCATAAAGCAAAGCTGTAAAATCAATCCAACGGTTTTGTTATCAGTTTTCCCCTGTTTTCACTCCCGGTTCCTCTGAGCAAAACTCTGCTGCAGCCCCTGAGCAAAGAGCCAGCGCTGCTGGTGATCATCCCTTCCCCCGTGTTTGCCCACCAAGGTCAGCCCAGCTGGGCTGGGGGGGGAGATTTCCAGGAATTTCCATGCTGGAGCCAGAGTTTCCCCCTGGTTCTCTCCCCACAGCTCCAACAAGAACGTGCCACAGCTTCCAAGGAAATGGATAATTCCAGCCCTGGCCATAATTAGGTTTTTGGGCAGATGTTTTGTGATGCATTAACAGTGGTGCCTCCTCTGGAGCTTCCCTCCACCCCTGAGCAGATTCCTGCCTGCGGGATGAGCTGTTCCTCGGGTCTGGGAGAGCATCTGGGAGCATCCTCCCTGTTCGGAGAAACCCCCGGGGAAAACAGCAGCGAGCGGAAAAATCAGCGGGGAAAATCTGATCCGAGGGAGGGACCTGAGGGGGATTTGAGGAACCTCTGCTCCATCCCCAGCTCCAAATGCACCAAACCTGGCAAAGCCTCACCTTGCTGGCTCCGGGCAGGAGGTGCAGCTTCACGTAGGGATCAGCCAGGCCGTTGGAATCCATTGGTTTTAAGCCCTAAAATAAGATAAAGGAAACACAGGACGTGAATCCTCCTTCAGCAAAGCCAAGGATGAGAGAAAGCTGCCCATGAAAAACTCAGCGAAGAGAAAATCTGTTCAGTGACCCAAGAGCCTCTGCCCTGAGCGGCTGTGGGTGCCAGGATGTGCTCAAACATCCGACCCACCCCTGGAAAAATCAGAGTTGTAGAATCACAGAATGGTTTGGGTTGGAAGAGACCCCAAATATCACCAAGTTCCACCCCCTGCCACGGGCAGGGACACCTTCCACTATCCCAGGTTGCTCCAAGCTCCATCCAACCCGGCCTGGGACACTTCCAGGGATGGGGCAGCCACAGTTTCTCTGAGGGGACAGTTCCAGGGCATCACCACTCCCACAGATCTCTTGGAGCCACTCAAGGAAAAGCCCCCCAACCCTCCCCAGCCAGGAGCAGCCACGCCTGGCGTCTCCCAAGGGAGCAGCCCCATGGCTTCCATCCCATCGTACCAGAGAAACCAGGAGCCAGATGGATTTAAATCAGGGAAAAAAGGGGGGAAAAGGAGGAGCACATGCCTTGGCCTTGATGAGGGTGCAGTGCAGGGAGCTGTTGTCCTGGTCGTAGAGCAGGCTGAACTCCAGGGCTCCCAGCGCAGGGATCAGCGAGGGAGGAGGATGAAGAGGAGGAAACAACCTCGTTAAAACCCCAGCCAATAACTGCATTTAATCATCCCCGATTAGTAATAATTAGAAAGATTTGCGGGTCAAATGTAAAAGCTGTTTAATGCAGTGAGACTGTGCTGGCAGCGGCCAAACCGCCCCAAATCCGGGCGGAGTCGGGAGCTCTGGTCACAGCTTTGCAGAGCAGGGACCGCCCAGGGAGGGCAGCCTGGGGCTCTGGAGCTGGCTCCAATCTTCACCAGGCCAAGCAGGAGGAATCCTCCCAACCCTTCCCCCAGCAATTCCACCCTGGACCACCCTGAGAAGATGCTCCAGCTCGGGAACAGCACCTCCTCCAAGGCTGGGGCTCAGCACCTGGCGCCTGCTTTGGCGTGTTGGAAACCAGCTCAGGTTTGTGTTCCTTCATCCCAGGGATGAAGAGCAGGCACAGAGGGCATCAGCTGCTCCTATCCAAGCACCGGCTCCCGGCCTCGAGCAGCTCTTCCCAGCCAGGATGTTCCACCACAGATCCTCCCCCTCAAATCCCCGCCCCAGCCCCAAGCCCCGCAGGGAAGCAGCATTCCCCGAGACCCACCGCCTCCCCACGCGAGTCACGCCCGCCCAGCAACCCCCTCCAAATCTCACATTTCCCAAAGAAACTCCTTCCCTCCCTCCCTCCTTCCCTTCCCGGGTACATACTGCCTT
>VZTG01008974.1:81839-101873 GCA_013397845.1 Melanocharis versteri | reverse complement strand
AGCCCGGGGTTACCTTGTCTCTCCGGGAAGCGGGCGGGACCCCCGGGACCCGGCCTCGCTGCTGCTGTGGCCGCTGCTGGGGACAGAGGTGGCGTCACCGGGGCTGGCCTGGGACGTTCCCTGCCGCCCTGTCCCACCGCGCCGGGCCGGAGGGTCCCTGCCCGTGGGGTGTCCCCAGGAGCGGAACGCCGTGGCCGCATTCCCGTCGCATCCTACCTGCGGGAGCTGCCGCCGGCGCGGATCCAGCGGCGGATGCGGCAGCGGCGCCGGCGGTGGCCGGCGGGGGTGGCCGCTGGCCTTGCACCGAGTTGGTTCTCTTCACACCTGCGAGGACAGGGGACAATCAGCAGGGACGGCCCGCGGGTGGCTCCCGCCGTTGTGTCCCCAGCTCTCCTTCCAGGGCTGCAGGCGCTCACCGGGGCTCCTGCTGACCCCGCTCTCGGCGTACTCCCGGCTCTCGCTGTCGCCGCCGGTGTCCTCGCTGCCACACGGGCCCGGCCGGCCCTCGGCCGCTTTGCGGCTCCCCCGGGCGGCCGCTGCGGCGTCCGTGCCTGCGGGGAGAGGGATAAAGGAGCAGTGAGGCTGGGAAAGCCAGCTGCCATCGCTGGGCGCTGCCCGGCCTGGGTGCCAGCAGCGGGGGGACAATGGGCACGGCCACTGCAGCAGCACCTCCAGAGCTCCGGGCACTGCAGCAGGAGCGCTCTGCGCCATCAAAGCTGCACGCAGCGCTCAGGAAATCCCCCAGGACACGCCGAACCGTGGGGACACCAGAGTCCCGTGGGAAAACAAGGCCTGAGGTATCCATCAGCTGGTCCTCAGCACCCATCAAACCGCTGATGGCACCACAGCTCCACATCCCTGGGATAGGGGGGTCATATTTTCCTCCTGCTGATCATCTCCCATTTATTAAGGAGACAGCCGTGGCAGCTGCCTCTGCCTCTCCCTTCCATCACCCAGCGGCCGCCGTCCCAGCGGATAAATCCCGGCTCAGCGCTCCGGGGTGATGAATTGCAACCCCACGGACGTGACGGAAAAGGTCTCGGCGCTCACCTGGCTGCTGCTGGAGACGCCAGGGATAAATCTTTGCCGTGACATAAATGGGCTGTTTCTCCTTGGCTGGGCTCTCAGGGTCACCGGGCGCGAGGACAAAGCGGAACGCAACAGATTGTGGGGGGGAAGGAGGAGGGAGAGAGGGAAAAACACCGGGAATGCTGAAGAGCAGGGAGTGGAGGGAATGAGCATCCAGGAGCAGGAGCCCCGTGGTGCAGAGAGAGCGGCGCAATAAATAATTTTCCAAGGGAGCTGTAGGAAAATCATGGGCACGGCAGGAGCATGCTGAGCACCGGGAGGGACGTGCGGAGCTGGCAAAGCCTTCCCGACTCCAGGAGCCGTCGGATTAATAAAAAGCCGCCCGTGGGGCTGCGAGGTTTAACGGCACCAGCTACGGGCGTGATTAAATCGCCTTAATTAAGTGCTTTCCCCGACTGCTGCTGCACGGGAAGAGGGAGATCATCAGTTGGGGGCAGCAGAACCTGGGCTAAAGGAAGGGTGGGATGGAGGGGACCATTCCTGGGGGGAAATATTCCCTCAGCCCCCTCGTTGCCTCTTCCATGGAGCCAAGGAAGAGGAGGGTTTGCGGCCACTGCGCTGCTCGCAACTTAACGATCACCCAAACGAGGAGCAGACGGTGTTGGAGGGGGGTCAGGGACCTTCATCCCCTTGGCGTCCAATGTGGAAGTGTGAAAATGGGGGCTGTTGTTCAAAATGAACTCCCAGTGAGATCTTCTCACTCTCCACAGCTCCCCGACAGGAGCCACGTGGGGGTCGGGCTCTTCTCCCAGGTGAGAAGTGACAGGACAAGAGGAAACGGCCTCAAGTTATGCCCGGAGAGGTTTAGATTGGATATTAGGGAAAATTTCTCCGCTGGAAGGATCATCCGGCCCTGGCACAGCTGCCCAGGAGTCCCCATCCCTGCGGGGGGATTTAACAGCCGTGTGGATGTGGCACTTGGGGACATGGGCTAGGGGTGGCCTTAGCAGTGATGGGGGAATGGCTGAACTCGATGGGCTTTGAGGGCTTTTCCAAACAGCATGATTCCGCGATTGGAAGTGCTGGAGGGTACAAGGAATAACCAGCACAAGCCACTGCTGCATCCTCGCCCTGCGAGGCTCGGCTGCTCCATCCCCCACAGACAGGCACAAGCCCCCACAAGCCTCCTAAACTTTCCCCGGGAGGTTTTCCAAGGACTGCCGTTAAATAACCAGAAAAAAAAAAAGCCCCAAACCCCGCCTGCCCCTCCCAGCAGGACCCACCACCCACGGAGGAGGCTCGGGAACGGCAGCGGCTCAGCCCCGGCGTGTGCGGGAGGTGGGGAAGCCCTGGAATAACCCGGGCCCCCCCGCAGGGTGGGCGGCAGCAGCGAGGAGAGGTCCTGCTGCAGCATCCCGGGAAAAACTGTGCGGGAAAACGCCGTGGGAATGGAAGGAGGCAGGGAAGGGGCTCAGCACAGGCAGGGGACAAAGGCCGGTGCTTACCCTCGGTGTCCTCGGCATCCGCCTGGCCTTGGGGGCACAAACAGAGCGAGAGGGGGTGAAGCTGCAGCCCACGCACCCCCGACCCCATCCCGGGACACGCTGCCACTGTTTCCCCGGATTTCCCTTTTTATCCCTGTTTTTTCGGGGCTTCTCCATCACCGCATCCCTACCCAGGCACTGCCCAAACCTTCAGCCGGGTGCCCTGACCCCACCCGGGGCTGCTTTGCTCGAGGGTGTCCCGCGACCCCATCCATCCCCACTGGGAAATCCTGGACGAAACCTCTCCAGGCTGCACGTCTACCCCGTTTAGGATACAGGAAGCAGCCACACGACTGCGCTGGGTGCTTTTCCCCCAGAGTTTTCCCTTGCCAAGGATGGGGAGGAGCCCCGGACCTGAGCTGGCAGCGCTGGGGGGCTCAGCACCCGCTGTCACCTACCTCGGGTGGGTGCCCGGGAGGGGAGTTTGGGGTCCGGGCCGGGCGGCTCGGCCGGGCGGGGCTCGCTCGGGGTTTGGGGTCCCTTCTTGCTGACGGGCATCGGCTGCGGCAGCATCTGCTTGGGCAAACCCTTGAAGAACCAGGCACCGGAGCGTTTCCACACCTGCGGGAGCAGCGTCGCGGCTCTGAGGGCTTCATCCTCCAGCAGGTGGAGGATGTGCAACCCCACACCCCCACCCCGCAGCCCATCCCGCTGATTAATTAATCAATTAACTCCATGGCTCATGCTGCAGGCAGCCAATATCTGCCCACAACAGCCCCTCGGACCCCAAACCTTTGTTTTCATGGAATAAGACGTTAATTGGTGTCGGAAACAAAACCATCCCGTCAGAACCACGCTCAGACAGCGGCTGGGCGAGGCTTAGGGGTGCTGGAGGCCCCTGGGAGGTTGAGTGGGTCCCACCTCGGAGCTGTGGGGCGGGGACAGCGCGGACACGGGGACACACGCACCTCCCGCTGCTCGCTGCAGATCTTGCAGAGCCAGATGGCCTGGGGCCGGTTGTTGGTGGTCTGCACCCCGCACTTGGTGCACACGTTCTGCGGGCAGAACAAAGAGCCGGGTGACACCGGCGCCACCGGAATGTCCCCGCCACCAGCGGGGGCTGAGCGGCGGGAGCTTCGCCAGCACAGCCGCCGGTGACTCCGGGGATGCCGGGCTGTGGAAACCCAAAATCCGCCGTGCCCCCGGGGTGGGGGTCTCACCTTCTTGCAGTCCTCGCAGACGACACAGGCGGAGCCCCTTGTCCCCAGCTGCTCCCCGCAGAGGATGCAGCGGTTCACGCCGTCCCCCAGCACGCTGCGCCGCATGTCCTCCAGCCGGGTCATCAGGCGCCTGGCAAGAGGGCACGGGGAATGTCAGGAAAGGCGCAGGGAACGCCAGGAAAAGGGCAGGACACGGGGGCAGCGTGCCGATCCCGAGGGGCGGCCGCTGCCCGTGATCCGGCTGCTCCTTTCCCTGGTGTCGCTCCCCATGGAGCCTCTGCCTTTCCAGCTGTGGGATAAAACCACATCCCAGCGGGAAATAAGGCTCCAACAGGTTTATGTGGCACCATATCGACTTCCAGGGATGCTGCCAGAGGGCTGACACCCGGCCCAGCTCCATGGATATGGACAATCCATGCAAGGCAGCGTCTTTGCACAAAGCAGTTTGTCCCCAAATGGAAATTTTCCACCCAGTCCCAGCAGCTGCCCACGAAGAGCTGCAAGAGGAGGTCCTGGTAGGGCTCTAATGAGGATTGAATTAATTAATTAATTAATTTTATTATTTGAGGCAAAATATTGCGTATATTTGATGGGAATTCTTGGAGCGAAATGACAGCCCGCTGGAGAGCAGGCTGTAAAAACACACCTGGTTCCTGCAGAGGTAAAAAACTAACCCCAAAACCAGTTCAGAAAGTTTTGGAAAGCCAGCATTGGCCCAAGGAGCTCGGAAAGCAGGAACGAGCTGCCTGCCGAGCAGCCGGGGGCATCGCGCGCTCAGCTAACCCAGAATCCTGGCCCTAAAAATAGCGCGGCCAGGGAAAAAATAAAGCTGCATTATTTATGCCGTTCAGCGAGGAAGGAACGAAGAAAGGGAGGAGGAGACCCAAGCCCACCGGAGAGAGCAGCCCCTCGTGGCAGCCTGACCCAAATCCGACGGAGTCGCGGCGGAAAAAACCACCTGGTGCTGAAAAGACGTTTTCCCACACGTGGTGACAGCTTCAGATTGGTGGGGACTCGGCCGCCAGCACCTCTGAAATGCTCATGAACTATCCAGAAGGCTTGCAAAATGCCTCTGGGGTTGGTGTTGGACGGCGGGAATTCCACGGGGAAAAGTCTGATGAAGGAACAGCAGCACGAGGAGGGGAAACGATCCGAGCACGGAATGGTTTGGGTTGGGAGGAGCTTTAAAATCATCCAGTTCCTCCCCTGCCATGGGCAGGGGCACCTCCCACTAGACCGGGGTGCTCCAGCCTGGCCTTGGACACTTCCAGGGATGGGCAACCTGTGCCAGGGCCTCCCCACCCTCCCTGGGAGGGATTTCTTCCCAAAATAAAGCATTTTAGGACGTGCAGCCCTTCACAGCTCGTAAAGGCCTCGCTGCAATCAATAGGAGCTTCTCAAATCCTCCGAGCCCGGCCACGCTCGGGGATGTGGATCCGTAATTCCACAAATCACCCAAGCAAAGCCAGGTCAACGCATCGAAACCCACCCGGGAATCTCCCACTCCTCCCCACACGGGGGCCGATCCTGCTGGGCTCCGGCTGTGCCTCCTGACGCTTCCTAAAGAGCCCACAGCCTGTTCCCTGGGTGGGCAGCAGCGGAGCCAGACACAGCCAGCAGCGGGGACAAGGCGCTGTTTTCACAGCTCTGGTGTCACCAGACAGCAGATGGGAGAGTTCCCGGGTTCCTGACAGCTCCAGCAATCCTGACTCTCATCCTCGTGCTGCAAAACGCCATCCTGGCAACCACAGCGAGGGGATTTTGTGCTTTCCCACCCCAGGGAGAAGCTCCCTGCCAGCCTGAATCCCTGCTCCAGTGTGGGATGGGGCTGGGAGCAGCCTGGGCTGCTGGGAGGTGTCCCTGCCCATGGAATGAGGGGAGATTTGAGATCCTTCCAACCCAAATCATTCTGGGATTTACTCGAGAGGTGCTGGGGTCCATCCCTGCCCTTCGCATCCATAGGGGATTCCTTCCTAGGGAATAACCCAGCTCTGGAGCCACCATCCCGGTGCCTTCCCGAGCTCCAGAGCCTGTGGCAAACACAGAAATCCCAGCGAATTCAGCAGAGCTGCATCACCCCATCAACAGCCAGCCAGCAGTATTCCAATTAAAACCTGGGAGCTGGCTGTTTCCCAAGCATTATTTAAACAGAATTAATCCCAGCCCACATCCCATGAAATGCATGATCCCCACGACACCCAGCTTTTATCCCCACCGCACCAAGGGGGAACATTTTGGGGGAAAAAGCCTCTATTTTCCGGGGAGAAAAGCACATGGACAAACCCCGCATCCCCTGCAATTCCTCCCGCTGAGCTGCAGGAGCTCCGAGCAAAGCAGCTTCCAGTTGGAAATCTGCAAGCCCAAACAAACTTATTATAGAAACTGGAACAAATGGCACAATCAAAGGGAGGAGGAGAAAAAAAAAAGAAAAAAAAAAGAAAAAAAAAAGAGGAAAAAGCCTTTGCATTTCAAGAGATTCGTTATTTAGCTGCAAAAATCTCTGCGAGGCTCTCATCTACCAGGAGCTGCTCCTCAAGTGGGATTTTTGAAGCACTGGAAGAGCTCAGCAGCCAGGACACACCTGTGGCACCGCTTGCAAGCCAAGCACATTTCCCTAATTAAAACGTCCATTCAAGAGGGAGAAATTGGGCGCTTTTTTTTTTTTTCCTCATGACTCAAACTCTACTGGGGGAGAACGGTAGAAAAAGTTCAATTTCAAGTCCTGGCGTGAACCTGGCAGGAAGAACCCTGGGGAAGGGGGGGTTGTGCCCAGACCCCTGGGCTGGGAAGCTCCTGATAAAGGCAAGAATTAGGAGAAAAAAAAATCCCAGGTTTGTCTCCAGCTCAATCCAGCACCTCCAGAGCTCCAAATCCATCCTGTTCTCCCACCAAGAACCAAAGGAAGTCCTGCCCTCACCAGGAACGAGATTTCTGCCTTCCCCCAAAGCTTTTTTCTCCACTAGATATCACTTGCTTCTCACTTTTATTGTACATAACCAGTTCGTAACGGCTCCTGCAGCATTTTCCTCCCCATTATCCACACTTTAAGGCGCCCATCCCTCTGGCCTCTGCGAGACCGACTTCAAAGAGCCGGAAATATCCTTCCGATTGTTAAAATAGGGGGGAAAAATGCGGGAGTGGAGTAATGGGAGCCGGTGGCAGAGAGCTGGCTCAGCCCAAACCTCAGGGACAGCTCCAGGGAGGGGGAGAGCAAAGAGGAATTGGTCACTGATGGGACAGAGATCGGAGAAGCTTTGTCTGAAATGTTCCACCTGAGGTAAGAGCAGTGAAACGGGGAAAAAAAAAGAGAAATCAGCCCAGGAAATCAGCCCAATCCCGGGAATAGGGTTTGGAAGGGGGAGGTGAGCGGCCCCAGGGCAGGGAGGGACATCCCTGGGTGTTCCTGCCCCATCCCAGAGCCCTGGAGCAGGCAGGAGGGGCTCAGGGGAACATCCGAACGCTTCCCATGACCGATGGCAGGAAAAGGATCCCACAGGGGTGAGGGATCACCTTAGGCTGGGCTCCATCCCGGGTGGGACAAAACCGGTGGTGGCTTTGGCAGTGCTGGCTTTGGGGCTGGACTCGACTTTCGAAGTGTTTTCCAACCTAAATGATTCCATGGAACTCTCAGCAGGAGCAGAGGGACGGAAGGAGGGGCGGAGTGACCGGAATGAAGTGCTGATGATCCCGGGAAACGAGATTTAACAACAGAGCAGGAGTTTGCTGTGTTGAAATATTCATCAGCACTGCAGAAATGAATGGCCGAGATGTCCCTAATGGGACATTAGAGCCCATCCCTAATGGGCTTTAAATTGGGGCAGGGAGGGCTTTTAATGCAGCGAAAAGGGTGGGAGAAGGACCTGATCCATGAGGAAGGACCTGATCCAGGCCACCCTGATCCACGTGCTCCTCAGTGCCCTGCAGGAACGAGCAGGGATGGGCTCAGCCACCACATCCGTGGCGAAAAAATTCCAGCAAAACACAAAGGAGGTCACCAAGAGCCTCCAGAATGAAGCCTAGCCTCGTCTCCGTGGGGAAATCGTGTGCCTTGAAGGGCTGAATATTAAATTAAGGCTCATTTTCCTGGTGGAAAAGGGACAAGAAAAGCAGCCGAGCTCCAGATTAAGGGAAACATAATTAAAACTGGGATGAGAAATGAGGAGCAATTTTCCTCCTCTCCGAGCGTGCAGGGAGCTGAAGGTAAAGCACCACTGGGGCTTTTCCAGGCTGAGCCCTCACCCACGGAGTTTTTCCAGGTATCCCATTCCATGCTCATCCACCTGCTTGATGAATGTGCTACAGCAGCGTGGCTCTTTTTGCAGTCTTGGAAATAAGAGAGGAGGGATTTTTGGGGAGGAAAAGCTCAACCAAAGCCAACTCACAAAATCTCAAGCAGCACAAGCTGTCCCCTGTTTGTCACGACTGAACCTCATTCCCTCCAGAAACTGGCATCCCAGGAGACATTCCTGGCTGGCTCCAGCAGCCTCCCTGCCCTGCCTTGAGCTCGAGTTTTATTTTTGTGCTGTCTGCACACAGGGATGGAGACCCCAGGCTGTGGTCCCCTGACAGCGTCCCTGCCACCGAGGTTAATGACTTCATCCCCAGGGACTTCCATCTGCTCCGGCATCATCCCTGCGCCATCCCAGCCGTGAGCAGCCGAATTAAAATCCAATCCCGCTCCAGAGCTGCTCCTCTCGGAGCAAAGGTGGGACCCACGGGGACACGGCCAAGCCACTGCACTTTGAGAGGGGACACAGGGCCATGGCCAGAGCCAGGAGCCAGCTGCCACCTTCCCTCTGGGAGAGGCGGCTCCGAGCTCTCCAGAAACGCCCGTATCTACCTTGGGATGGTTTCAGATCTTTCCCTCAATGCCAGGAGCGTGCTGGAGCTCATTAGGCAGCGCAGCAGCCTGGCTGGGTTATTGATGGCCTCCAATTAGAGATGCAGAACGGAGTCAATTAGTGCCTGCAGGTGCTCCTGTGGCAGCTGGAAAACAGGATCCTCCTGGATTGCAGCTGGAAGAGCACCACTGTCACCGGAGTGTCAGCAGAGCCAGCACAGAGACCCCCAAGCACGGGGCCTGTTTGTCACGATCCCTGCCCATGTGGATGATCCCTCTGCCCGACCACCCTTCTCATCCCAAAGGATGATCCTGATCATCCAGCAGCTCCGAGTCCCTCAGCCCCAGCCGGACGAGCTCCTGCTGTGTCACGTTCAAGAAAATTCCAGCTCCTCTCGTCCTTCTCTGCGCCACGAGACAAAAAAAATCCCCCCCGCACGAAGCGTCCCTGTCCTCCAGCCCTCATCAGCATCCAGCTCACGCATCCCACAGGATCCATCCACCCTCGGAGCTAAAAATACTCCTTCACGGGATTCGTTTGAGCTGGGTTTGACACCGAGTCCGACTCCACAAACAGCGGCTCAACAAGAGGCATCGATTTGTTCCCAAGACAAGGGGCCGGTGGGGTGGAGGATACAGGAGGTGGAGGGCAAAAATTTGGGAAGGATTTGAGGCACGAGGAGGTTCATCCGCAGCCCAAGCCATGGGATTCAGGATTCCTCAAGGATTGGGTGTAAAGCTCGAATGAATCCCTCAAACACCTCCATGTATTGACACAACTCCAAGTATTCACCACATATTCCCTCTTTGGAATCTCACTCCATGTGAGCTATTCCTTGTATTAACCAAAAGCAGGGTTTTCATGGAATAATAGAATGGTTTGGGTTGGAAAGGACCTTAAAGCTCATCTAATTCCACCCCCTGCCATGGACAGGGACACCTTCCACTATCCCAGGCTGCTCCAACATAACCTCGAACACGTCCAGGGATGGGGCAGCCACAGCTCCTCTGGGCGAGCTTTAATGGATTTCTTTTTCCCTTTACGGGAATAGAAAAATCCCAGAAAATCCCAGAAAATCAGGCTTTCCAGGAGCAGCTCCCTAAAGCAGCCTGGCCGACCGAGGGCCAGCCACCAGCGCTGCCTCCCTGCCAGAGGCCAGCCTGGCAAACCCGGATTATTCTGTAATAGCAGGAGCTATCCTGGATAACGTCCGAGCCGCTCCCGAACGGATGATTCCGTACGAGGCTGATCCAGCCGCTGTCCCACATTCCCGGGGCTGAACATCCTACAGCTCTTGTTGTGCAAGCCAACAAACACAAAGGGGCTGGCACGGCTCCCGCTACGCCTCCACGCAGGAGGGAAAGCAGCCGCACATCCGCCAGAATTCCCGGCTCCCGGCCCCTCCGCCCGGCTTTTCATGAATGGAGATGATCCAACCTCCTCCGGCTCGGCAAAGAGGGAGAAAGGGAAGAGTTGCTGCAGTCGGAAAACAGCTGCGCGGAATAAATCTCTCCCCAAGATGATTTACGCCTCGTCCAAGGAGCGTCGCGTTGGAAAGGAGTTCTCACCGGGCTGCAAAAGGGCAACGCCGGGAAAAGCGGTTTGTGAGCACTGCTCGGGCGTGGATCACCGCTGCTCAGAGCCGCTCTCACCTGGCTTCTGCCAAAAAGCCGGGAGAGGGAAGCGCTGTGTGTTGGAAAGCGATGCCAAGCCCCGGAGGCGCCTCCAGCCTGAGGGAGCAGCACATCCATGGGGCACGAGCCGAGCCCAGGCAGGGAGAACGGCCCCTGGAGAGGCAAAACCTCCCCAGGGTGGTCACAGACCCCTCCTAGCCGAGGGTTTCTCAAAAATGAGGAGATAAATCCAGCATTTCTCCGCAGCCGGAGCGCCCCGTGGCTGCACTGCGTCCCAATATTTAAGGGACAGCAAACTGTCCCTGAGCTGTGAGAGGGAATTTGGCGTTCCCCAAAGCCGAAGTGGAGAGTGTGGCTCCTGCCTGGGCCTGAGTATTCTCCCTGCTAGGAAATAAATAAATAAAAAGCGCTGGGTGCTTAAACTCAGCAAGAAAAAACAGGTCCTCTGTGGGGAAAACAGGCGTGATCCCGACGGGATTGTGGAGATCCCGTCTGGAAAACCACTCCCGGCAGAGCGAGGGGCCAGCTCGGCGTTAGCTCGGTTCCCCGGGCAGGAAACGAAACGCGGGCACTTCCCACCCTCTGCACGGGCACCGGGAACGCCCCCGGTGAAAAGTGAAGTACCAGCGGCCGTGGGGACCCCAGGACCCCCCAGCAGCCGGTGCCTGAACCTCCCAGACAGCTCATCCCAGGGTGGGATTAACCACCGGGATGGATCCCTCACCCCTCCAACCGCATTCCCAGAACAGGACCAACCACCTCGGTGCTCTGGCTCAGCATCGGGCGAGCAGCGAGCTGCTATTAACGATCGCTTTCCGACGGAAAAAAACCACCGGGGCGAGAGCAGAACGCCGGGCTCCAGCCCCCCGCGGCACACGGAGCGCCGGCGACAGTGCCACACGGGGCGCCGGCGACAGTGCCACACGGAGCCGCTCCCTCCCCTGCGCGCAGGTTCCTCCTGGCCGAGGCCCAAAGATCCCCCGCAGGCTCCTTTCGGGAGAAGCACCGCAGTGCAGAGGCTGCTGCCCAGGAAAGCAGCCAAGCAGAGCCTCCTCGCGCGGCCCCGGCGGGCTCGGGGTGCCTGTGTCCCCGGCTCTGTCCCCCGGTGTCGCCAGCGCCGCCTTACCCGATGCGCTGCTGCTCCATCTCCTCCATCTTCTCGGCGCGGGCGATCACCCGGTTGATGATTTCCTTCTCCTCATCCGTCAGCTCCTCGCCCTTGCGCTGCCGCTCGGGCTGCGCCGCCCAGCCCGCGGGAAGCCTGCGGGGACAGCGGGGACAGGGGTCCGGCCACGGGTCATTCCCAGCCCTGGGTGCGCCCCGGCAGCAATTCCCAAACCCCAAACGCACCCCACCTCCCCATCCTGCAGATCCCATCCCGCTCGCAGTGAGCCCCTACCCACGGCTGGCAGCGCTGATCTCCATTTTTAGGGAGTTTCGTACGGAATTATTGGTTTCATACGGAAATACTGGTTTCATACGGAGGGGAAACGCCTTTTCAGAAATATTCCCGTTATTTCCACCTTTCCTTCGGCACCCTGGAGCACCAGGTTTGCCTGGCAGCCGCGGGGCCGGGGCGGTGGCGCAGGAGTGGGAGGCTTTTTTTTGGGAACATTCCGCCAAACATGGGAGTGTTTCTCCCTCTAACACCGTTCCCGAAGATCCTCTCTCCCAGCCTGGGCGTCAGGCAGCGCTAACCTGGTGACAGGGTAGCGTCTGCCACTCAGGGGTGCAAAAGGCAAACATTCCTCACCTTCCTGCTCATCCAAAGACCTTTCCTGCCTCTTTTCCCCTCTGGATTGAACAGACCCATGTGGTCTTGAGCCTTAAATTCATTAAAACCCTGTGCGACAGTTCCCAAACTTAATTTTTTTTTTTGGGCGTCCAAACCAGGTTTTTTCCTGTTCTCAGACCGTCAGAGCAGCAGGAAAAGAGGAATAAGTTAAAAATAAAAGCAAGGGAGATACTTACTGCTCCTTCTCACTGCTGGGAAGCACAGGGAAAGAGAGGGAATAAGGATTAGGTGAGAGCAAGGAGGAGGAGAGCCCGGCCTGGCACAGCCAGTGACCAACCCCACCCCGCTCAGGGTGACAGTCCCCAACTCCCGCTCCCTCCCCAGGGACCCTCACCGCTCCCAAAGAGCGGCTCCGAACATCCCGGAACGAACCGCAGCCCCCACCCAGGCTGGAGATGTGCTCCAGAGGGGGATGTGGCACCGCCCGGCAGGGTGACAGGACAGAGGGACAGCGCCAGGTCCCCGCACACCCCGGCTCCGTCCCCACCACCTCGCCCAGGGGGTTTAGGAGCAAACACGGCGAAACGTCCCCATCCAACGGCGCTGAGACAATTCCTGGGGTCCCCACGGGAAGAACCTGTGTCACCACCCACCCTGGGGGCTGTCCCTGTGCCCTGTCCCTCACCTGGCTCGGAGGGACATGGTCCTGTCGCTGGGGCACATCCACCGGTCAGAGGAGCCGCCCAGCACCGCGTCGGTCATCGCCGGCCACCCCGGGCACGAGTTTGGGGACACCAGAGCCCTGCCGACCGTCACCCACCCGGCACAGCAGGGACTTCAATCGCTTTGCGCCCAGATGCCGACGAAGTAGTGGAGCTTCCAGCCAAGCTGTAGGGAAAAAAAAACCAAAAAATCGCTAAAAATCACCCTGGGAAAGGCTTTGCTTGCGGGATTTAAGAGGGTTTGGAGCAGGAATGTCTGGATATTGAGGTGCAGGAGCTGCCAGTCACCTCCTTCCCAGGAGGGCAGCACAGCCTGGATGTAATTAATGAATCCCCAGCCTCACGTTAATTATGAGGCTTCAGAGCCAGGAGGGAAGAGGGGGATTCATTCCTGAGAAACAGCTACAAACAAGGAAAGTTTCTCCCCAGATTCCAGCACTCCTCGCTGTCCTTTCCCAAACCACATTCCCTCTGGAAAAAAACCCAAAAAATTCCCCTTTTCCATTGTGGTTTCCTGAAGTTTTTGCCAAGTGGATCCAGGAGGGAAAACACGGCACCAGAACTCAAACACGAGGGTCTGTCCACTCCTCTCCAAAGGTTCATCCAGAGAGGGTTCCTCAAATCCTTCTTAAAATACAAATGGATGTTGAATCCACAGCCTGGCTGTTGCTTTATTCCCATTTTTTGGAGCGGTTTTGCCCCTCCACCCACTGCCCCTACTCACTGCAGGGGGATGGGGATGGGTGGATGCATTCATCCTTCATCTCTTCTGAGGGAAAACCAGGGATTTGATAGATTTGCCTACAGCAGAGCTAAAAAATTCATTAAAAACCCCCTCTGCAGAGCCCAGCCATGGACAACGAGGCTGCTCCCGGCCCATGGATCGTTCATCTCCCCATCCTGCTGCCCTGGGATGGCGCTGCCTTGGATTCCTCCCTGCCTGGAAAGGACCTCTCAGTTCCCCTCATCCCAGCAGGTCCCAAAACCAGCATTCCAGCAGGACCACAGCTGTGCCCAAACTGGTGAATGCACCTTTGCAGGGCACAAAGCAACCCCAGCAGAACTCCAGCGGAGAAATTGGGGAGATTACACCGAGGAAAAGATGGAAAACGGGAGCTCGCAAAACTGCCCCGCTGAAATCACCAGCGCCAAGCCAGGAAAAACCGCCCAACTTTCCCAAAAAAAGAGAGGGGGAAAAAAGCTCTGCAGTCTTGCAGGGGTTTCTCATCGCTCCCTGAGGAGTCGGTGGAGGCTTGAGGCTCACCTCGGCTTCATGGAAAACTTCGGGATGCAAAAAAGTATTTTTGGAAAAGCAGGAGAAGCGAGGCACGTGGGTAATTAGTGCTCTGCTGGTTCACACAGCGCCTGTTCCCGTGCCAAACCAGAAGGCTCCGATTAACAAGGTCACTTAACGAAGCAAATTGTTCATTTAAGTCCCCCCCCCCTCCACCGCCTGCCACCTCCACAATCCGCACTGCAGCAGCAAATTCCCGCTGGGAATGAAATGTCCCGGCACAGCCGGGGGGTCCCGCGGTGGGCACGGATTGAACAGCGAGCGAGGGCAGCTCCACGATGCCACCACGCATTTTTGGGGAGATGCCAGCGGATAAGGGACTCTCCCAAGGTCACACAGAGCAGGAATATCCACCCCAACCCTGCAGCTGGGGAAAAGAGGGGAAAAGCCCTGATTTTTCCTAGCGAAGAGGGATCAGGAAGCGAAACTCCTTCCCCCAGCTGGAACTTTCTGCTAAAAGCAGCGAGGCCGCGAGCGTTCCGCTTTGTTGCGGATGGAGCGGAGCCCGGGGCCGGTTCCTGGAGGAATTCACAACCCCTTTCTCTGCCTATAAATAATAGATTTGGAAAATCTACTTTGCATTACTTCCAGCAACTACCCCCGCTTGCCCTAATGCTTCCTTCGGCTTTTTTAGCTCATGGCAAAGAACAAAATAACAGCTCGGGGTGGCTTTTCCCCCCTCCTGCTGCCAAATCCTGGCTCCCGAGCACCAGGATGTGGCCATCCAAGTGGGGATCGATGGGATGCGGCAGCATTTCCTTAATGAAATGGAAATATCCCAACCTAGGAGGGTGCCAAGCCCTTCCAGGGTTCGGCTGACCCCGGAGGGTCCCGGATCCGCTGCCCTGGTGTCGGTGGGGTTACGAGGAGCTGCCTCATCCCGAGGTTTTCCGATGGATGCCGGCAGCACCAACGCGGCGCGTCCCGGGCAGAGCCAGGAATAGCAGTGAGGTCTTAATTTCTGGCCTTAAGGAAGGGCCACATGACTGCAATCACGCCGCTCCGTTGCTTCTGTGTGACGGAGCCCGTGGATTTGATCGCGCCTCGACAAAGCGGGATGGAGCGCCTTCCGTGGATCCCTCTCCTGGAGCCGGCAGCCGCCGGCTCACGGGCTCACCTCCAGCACCCCAAAGCTGGCAGGTGCAGTGTCAGGAGCCAGCAGGTCCCGTTCGCCCTCCAGCAGCCGTGGGAGGGCTGGAAAGGCAGCGGGATCCCCACGGAATGAGCCCATCCCGCCCCACGGCGCCGGCGCTGCAGGGCCCAGAGCCGCCCGCAGCTGAACACCCGCCCGCAGCCCAGCACGAAGGGCTGCCCTGCCACACCCCTCGAGCCACCCGGGAATGCCAAACCGGGGGAGAAAAAGAGAAAATTCCGTATTTCCCCGGCTGCCAGGGCGAGGGTGAGGTTTTGCCGGCGAGCTCCACGCTTGCCAGCCGATGCCTGCAGAGATTGTCTCCAGCAGCAGACACTGACACAGGCAACCTATTTCTCCCTCCAGCCTCCTGAGCTCTGCAATGCAGCTTTCTTAAATATTGAATAAGTCTGCTGCTCTCACCACCTGCCAGTGCCAATGATGAGGTAATTTTTCCATTGACAAAGCCTGATGCGATTAATCCGGGTGGAAAAAGGCAGATTTTGGGGATCATCCACTCACCTGGAGCACGGAGCAGCAGCAGCAGCCAGACCCCAACCAACCAACCCGAGCTGCTGCTACGGTGCCAAGTGGGAGATTATTGGGTGGCATCACCCGGCAGGAGGTTTGGAGGTGGAATGGATCCAAACCGATTCTCTGTTGGGATCGTGGGGTTTGCACGTTGGCACCGGAGCGGGTTTGTGCTCCACAGCTGGAGCTCGGGATGGAAAAATAGGGGATGAGGATGGAATTGCCTGATGGGGTTCATTTTGGGGTGACAAGGACCTGCTGAGACCCCCCCAGATGAGCAGTGTGAGGAGCAAATATCGAAGTTGGGATGAGCCAGGATGGAATTGTCTCCTCACACTCGGGGCACACATCCCAAAACACCAAGCGTGGCTGAAAACCTCTCCCAGCTCCTGGGTTCGTTTCCAGCCATCTCCCAAGTCCATCAGGACCAGATCCTGCCCTGCTGCATGCCTGGCACCCAGGAAGGGCTGCAAACCACAGGGAACTCCAAATCCTGCCCATACACCCGGCACAGACACCACACCCCACATCCAGCTGTGCCCTGAGCATCTCCCAACTTCCAGGCTCGTCCTTTCCCAGGAAAAGGAGTTTGCCCACTGCAGACCCCACACTGTTCCCTATGGAGCACGTTCACTGCTATAGGGGCAGGCAGCAGGTCCTCACTGTCCTCTGGCTCCAGGCAGGATTTGGTACTGCTGGATTTACCCGCAGAGGGGGGGAAAAAGGGAAAATACCCCCCAAAATATCTGCAGGAGCAGCCGTGTAACGGTGCAGGACGATCAGCAGGTCACAGGGAGGGGCAGGAGGGCAGCCCGGCCCCGCAGGGTCCCACACACCCAAACTCCCTCAAACCCCGAAATTCCGTCGTTGGCCTCATCCCACGTGCAAATTCTTTTAGAAAGTTCGGGCAAAATTGGGCAAGCTGCCCGAGGGATGGTGCTCAGGGAGCAGCCCACGGCCCAGGCTTTCCTTCAAAAGCAGCGAGGAGGGAGGCAGAGCTCGGCTGGCAGGGAGCTGCTGGGGCTGGAGCTCCTCCCGGACACCTGGACGAGGGACAGGACAATCCCAGAGGGAGCAGCAGGTGACCCAGCCGTGTGTTCCCCCTTCCCCAACAGCCACGGCGTGGGATCAGACCCTCGGCTGCACCGCGGCATCTGAGGGGTCCTGGGAATGCAGGGAAGCTTTTGGGAAAGACCCAGAGCCAGCGAGTGACAGCCCCGGGGTCACCACAGCCTTCACCCCACACCAAACCCTTGCAGGGAACAGCAGCCCCACCACTTCCCGGGTCAGCGTGGCACTAATTAGTTAATTAAAGCTCAATGTGACAGCCACAGTCCACAGGTGACACTGACAGGAAAGGCTAAGTGACACCTCCACTACCCTCCAGTTAAATCCACTCCACAGCCGCTGGGAGCCTTCGGGAACACCAATTCCTCTTGGCTTGGCTAATGCCACTGCTGCCTTTAAATTCCCACAGGGTGCTGAGAACTGCCTTTATTCCACTCCCCCTGAATTCCCAGCTCCCCGCCATCCTCCAGACAAAGCTGCATCCCAAGGCAGCTGAGCAGCAGCTCAGTCGATTTTATTTAAGCAGCACTTTGACATTTCCTCCAGCAGCTCCCTCCCAAACCAAGCGCCGTTAGGATGCTGTCACAAGGATTTACCCCCCTTGATTAATTACAGGAAAGACGACGGCAAAAAATAAAAATAATTAACTAAATAACCCACTCCTGGGTGTATCCGACCCAGCCGGAGGGGCAGATCCGGGTGATGTCCGAGCACACCCCGAGCTGCCATCGCTCCTCACGCCGTGCGGAGCTGCTCGGGAGCTGCTTAGCAACGGGAGGATCCCTGCACGGCTCCGGCACGGGGAGCCGGCATCGCACCCTCGATGCCCGGGCCGGGGAGCACGGCCGGAGCCCCCGGGATCGCGGCTGGGAGCCAGCGCGGGGACCCGCGCAGCGACAGCGCCTCGGGGAGGTTTAGCGACGGGAAAAGCCTGGGAAGCACCAGCCAGGCGAGCTCGGAGGTGGCAGGTCCTGCTCGCTGCCAGGGGAGGGTGACAGACCCCGCAAGTGGCCCCAGGGATGGTGGAGGGCCGCGGTGTCACCTCGCTGGAGCAACAGCGGGGGTGGCATCGCCAGGCTGGGGCAGAGGGGCCACGCAGGGCCAGGACCCCACGCCAGGCATGTGGGGAGGGGTCCCACTGCTGGGGGATCCCTCAGCACCACAGACAGTCCCCGGGGAGCACACGGCCACCGGCTCAGGGTCTGCACCAGCCTGGGACACTCTGGGCTCCCAGTTTCCCCAGTTCCTCTCCCCCCTCAATACCTGGTTTCACGGAGCCGGACGCGCCCCCATCACCGGCACCCCAACCGGGGAGCTGGATCCGAGCCTCCCAGGGCTGGAGAAGGGAATTGCTGCCCCCACCACGGGAACCTTTATAAACCAGCACGGCCTCACCCCCAGCCACTCCCCGGCCTGAGGTGGGCGGGGGAATTCATCAGCCCGGCCTCGGGAAGCTGAGCCCCCTCCCTCCTTCCCTCCCTCCCTCCCTTCCCAGCCCTTGAGCGCTGGGCTGGGACCACCAGGAGCGGTTCATTACTATCAGCGCTAATTGGCAGTGACTGCAGTGACAGCGGCAGCGGGCTGCGGGCGGGAGGAGGCCACCGAGCCGGGGCCACCAGCGAGCTGGCACAGGGGTCACCACCGCCACCGCAGCCCCGGGACCCGCGCGGGGCACGGCGACCCGCTCACTGTCGTCTCCCCCGGAAAGTCCCTCCAAACCTGAGCACCAAGCGAGGCTGGGGTCCCCTCACCCCCCCTGGGCAGTTTTCGTCCCCTCGCCCTTCCCGAAGCCGGGAATGCTGCACCCCGCGCGGAGCCCCGCAGTGAGCTCCGGGCTGCCGCCCTCGCTGCGAAGGGCGCTCCGCACCAAAAATGCGCCTTCCCCGCACCCAGCAGCAGCCAGGGCAGCGCAGAGGGAAGTCTGTGAAGGAGCAGGAAGCCGAGCTGCAGCCGGCGCCGAGGAGCGGACGGGGTTTGCACCCCGGCGGGGGCTCCGAGCAGGGGTGGCGGGGCTGCGATCCGCCGCGTTCGCACCCCGCAGGTGACAGCGAACAGCTCCCACCGCATCGCCCGGCGCTGCCCGAGCTGCTGCGGGCGAGCAGCGCCCACCCAGCGCTCCCCTCCTGCGGGATGTGCCGGCCGTTCCCGGTGCCGCGAGTGGGGCTCAGCCCCACGGCTCCCGGCCCCCAGGCTGATCCGTCCCCACGGAACCCCGGAGGCAGGTCTGAGTCAGCCCTCCAGCAGCAGCTCGCAGCTCGCTCAATCCCTCCCGGATGAATGATGCATCATCAAATCGAGCCCAGTGTCACAACATTAACGATATTTATTTTCAGGCTAAGCTGCAGCCTGGGCTTTTGATACCAGTAATTAAAGCAAATGGTTCATCTGTTCTCATCTCTGCATCCCTGGAGCCAACTGGCCGCGTTTGGAAGCCTTGTGTTATCTCTTTTTTTTTGTTGTTTTGGTTTTTTTGGGTTTTTTTTCATCTTGCAACCTCATGGGAAGAGGGGGATCAGGTGGATCCACACACGCTCCCAGGATCCCGGGAGGAGCGTGGCACGGCCCGAGCCCAGAGCAGAGCCACGGCCGGGGCAGCCGCCTTTGCTCAGAGCTCTTTTAGCAGGGAAATGAAGGAGTGCTCACCATCACACAAAGACAAATTGCTGCTCCAGCTTATCACCAGAATTATTAGAAAGACACCAGCAACAGACATAATCAGGTGCCTTTTCTGGAAGAACACTGGGAGCGACAGCTTCCTGCAGCCTCAGCCTCATTCCCGAGGTGCTTTTTGCCTCCTGGAGGTTCCAGGCTACTCCAGAAAGGTTTTTGATGCCGTTTGCACCACTTTGATCCATCCTGGGAAAGCAGCAGCACCTGCCAGAGCCCTCGGGCCGCCCTGAGCCGGGCAGCGACGCCCTTGCGGAGCCCCAGCTGGGAGCAGAGCACCCCAAAATGTCCCCGCAGCAGGGTCAGGGCGCTCCCCACATCCCCCCGCTGCCAGGGTTCTGGCAAGGCGCTCAGCCTCGGTGCCACCGCAGCTCCCACCGGGCGCACTCGGGGACAGGGAAAAGAGCCGATTTTGGGGGGCTTCGACCCCCCGCAAATGCCCGGCCCGCTCCAAAGTTGTCCGCACACGGCCGAAAGGAGCAGCAGCACCCAGAGCCTCCCCCCACCCGCACCCACGGGCGCTGCCAGCCCCACGCACCGCGGGGACCCGCTCCAGCCGCTGCCACCGGCCACCCACGGGCGACGCGGCGGCGGGGTGCGGGGTGCCGCAACTTTCCCCGGTCCGGGAGGGGGGTGCGGGGCCGAGGAACACCCCGGGACGTGCCTCCCGGTCCCCC
>VZTG01008974.1:63020-81726 GCA_013397845.1 Melanocharis versteri | reverse complement strand
CCCATCCCATCCCATCCCATCCCATCCCATCCCATCCCATCCCATCCTCGGCTGCTGCAGGGGGAGGGAGGGGATTCTCCCTCTCTTCCCTCTCCGGTGGGATCCCAACCTGCAGAGCTGCCCCCGGCTCTGGGATCCCAGCACGGGGAGGCCCTGGAGCTGCTAGAGAGATCCCAGAGGGACTCAAAGATGCTCCGAGGGCTGGAGCCAGGCTGGAAGAGCTGGGAATGTTCACCTAGAGAGGAGAAGGCTCCAGGGAGACCTCAGAGCCCCTTCCAGTGCCTAAAGGGGCTCCAGGACAGCTGGAGAGGGACTGAGGACAAGGGATGCAGTGACAGGACACAGGGAATGGCTTCCCACATGTTCCCAGAGAGGCTGTGGCTGCCCCTGGATCCCTGGAAGTGTCCAAGGCCAGGTTGGACGGGGTTTGGAGCAGCCTGGGATTGTGGAAGGTGTCCCTGCCCGTGGCAGCGGAGGAATGGGATGGGATTTAAGACCCCACAGCCTCCCCACCTGCAGCATCCACCAAAAGCTGTGGGAGCTGCTGCCCCTCCCGGTTCCCGACTCCTGCAGATCCCACAATCTGGCAGCCCTTTCCCAGATGGATCTAAACACCTCCTGACCCTCAGGCACAAGCCAGGACCACGCTGCCCCTGGCCAAGACCCTGGAGGAGGAAAGTACCTTATTCCTCCAGCTGGATTTCACCACTTTCCTACAAGAGGTTTTCCCCCAGCTGCAAGCAAACCCCACATGAAAACCCTGCTTTTTGGGGGATTTAAACAGAAATCCCCAAAGAGACAGAAATCCTTGAAGGATGGAGTGTTTTCCTGCCTTCAGCTAGGAAAGTATGCCAGCACTCAGGGCTGAGTGTTGATTGGCATCAGTTGGATCCTTGATGGACATTTTCTTCTCTTCCAGGCCCAACTCCGTGTTTTTATTTAGCAAAAGAATTGCCTCACTTATGCAAAATACTTGGAGAGAGAAGCGCAGGGACTTTCAAGCTGATCTGTCTTGACACCTTTCTTGGAGATTCACAAAAAGCAGCAGAAATTTGAAAATCAGATCTAAAAGTGGCTTTCCAGAAAGGAAACAAAGCAACACCTGCACTTGTCTGTTCTAAATCCCTGGCACTTCCACTCTCCTTTTTTTAGCCCCTCTTCAACAATAAAAGAGCCCAAAAATGGGCTTTGTTTTTTGTGGAATTGGAAGTACAGTTTGGCAGCCCGGCAGATGCTCCAGCAGATCAAAGCAGGGAGGGTTATATATTCATTTATATATTAATTTATATGTTCATTTATATGTTCATTTATATATATTTACATATTCNTTATTTATATATTTATTTATATCTTCATCATATATTCATTTACATATTTATTTCCTCTCTGCTTGATCTTCACACTCTCTGCCCCTCTGGTTCTCCAGGAATTAATGAATTTCCCCTTGGATCTGACTGAGCACGGAGCTTCCCTCTCTGTTTGACCCCAGAGCCATCCACCCCGGGCTTGGACGAAGCAGATCCTGCCTGGATGCTCAAATTCCAGCGCAGGGGCAAAAATTCCTGGAAATTCTGGGCGCTGTGCAGCCTTTCCCTGCTCCAGGCTGGATGCAGCCTCCACCCCGTGGTCTTGGGTTTATCCCCGCCGATTTCCGTGGGAATAATTGAGGGATAACACCGAGCTCTTGGATGCTGACAGCTCCAAATATCCAATCTGTGTCACATCCAGAGCTGGGGCTCTGCTTCACCTCCAGCTGCTTCCCGGCCCTGGATGCAGCTGGGGACGGGGATGGAGCCAAGGATGGAGATGGAGACAAGGATGGGGCTGGGAATCCATGGGGAAACCTCTCCCCTCGTTTACAGCACAATTAGTGGCATCTAATTGAAGCACCAGACAGGAGATAGGGAGGGATGAGCCAGCGCCAGGCCGGGATTATCCCTCTGGTATCACCAGAGTCCGATGGAAAATGCAACCTGAACTTTCTACAACAATTTTTCTTCTGTTTTTAATTAAGATTAAAAGTGTTCCGGCGGCAATGGATAAACTCTCGGAACACAAGCACACAAAAACTGTGGATAACAGCTGCCGTCGCCAATTCCAACACAGGGAAAATAAATCAGGAGCACGTCAGGCCCTCCCTGAGCAGCTCCAACAAGTCAAATTAAAAGGATTGATGGCAGCTCAGGTACCCAGGAGAGCGTTTTTCTCTCCTGTAAATCACTGAGCTGCTTCCCCCCAAGCTGGCCTGGCCACAGACCCCGCTGGATTTGCCTCCAGGATCTCCCTGGGATGCGACAAGGACTGGCTGCTCCTGAATTCAGCCTCGGCACCCGCTGCCCATCACACCCAGCGAGGGCTTTAGAGGGATTTCGTTCTTGGAGACGTGAGAAGGATGGGAAAGGATCCATCACTCGGCACCCCAAATCCATCCCCAGCCTCCCAGGGCGGCTCCTCTCTGGGAATGGCGCTTGGGAAGAGAGGGGGAGGAGAGAAGAGCAGGAGGAGGATGGAGAAGGAGTGATGGGCACGGCCCGAGCTCTCCGGGCAGCAGAAGCTGAATCCAGAGAAATTGTCCCAGAACTTCGGGGACCACAGAGTTTGCACCTCCTTTTTCCAGGAGAGAAAAGCCCAAGCCGAGATTTAGGCTGGAGCAGGAGAAAACCATCCCTGGGATTCTCCCTCGGGACCTGCGAGGGACGCAGCCGGATCCCCTCTGTTCCATCAACACCTCCAACCCCTCCAGCCCCCCCTCAAAAACATCGAACAAGGCGCAAGCCAGAGGAGACATCCTTGATTCATCCCCCCGGTGAAAATGCTGGGATAAAAAAAGGCCACGGAAAAAGAAGAAAAGAAATTTCCCCCCTTTTCCCTGGATTCCGCTGGTGCCACAGGGAAGCCAGCTGCTCCAAGGGCTGCGGAAGGGATTTTCTCCTCTGGAGAAGCAGAGGAGGAGCAGCACCTTGGGAGGAATCCAGGGTGTTTTTCGCCACCCCGTGCCTCCCCCCAGCCTGTCAGCCCTCGGCTCCCAGCCTGCCAGGGATGCCAGGCAGCTTTGCAGCGGGGTGGCTCCCACATCCCACCCTGCTCCCTCTCATGCCCGGGTGAAAAACCCCCTTCCCAGCCACTTCCCGCCTCACCCCAGAGCCGAGAAAACCCACAGGGACCCCAAATCCCTCGGGAGCACCCCCGTGTCCCCTCCCCGTGGTGGCACGGGCAGGATCTGGCGTGGCAGAGCCCCGAGCTCAGCAGGCCCGGCTCGTTCTGTCTGCAGCTCATTACAGCCTTTTAATGAGATCTGCGCTGGTTTTACATCCATTTCCCATTCCTGATAACGCCCTGCCCTATAAAACTGCGCCGTTATCCCTGCCGGGGTGAGGGGAAGAATACATTTCCTAACAGACCGCCTGCATTAATTTTGCAGCAAGTGCCATCAAAGATTTAATCTCCAGCTCCTCTTTTGTTAATGGGATTAGGAGAAGTTATTTACTGATTTAATTAATTGGCCTGTCTTGCACTCAGCTGAAGGCAGCGGCTCAGAACCTCCCCGGGTTTGGGGCTGAGGAGAGCTGGGTGTTGCTTCCTTTCGGAGGCTGCGAGGAGCACGTACCTGCGAGCTTTAAATAATTGAAATTCCTCCTGACAGCGCATTAAAAAGAGGGGAGGAAGGAGCTTTCTCTTCAGCTTCATCTCCCCTCCCACCCCTCAACGAGGAGCATCAGCTGTGCCACACCACTGCTGAAATATTCCATGGATATTTTCCATAACCCTCCAGAACGAGGGACCCCTGGAGTCGCTCCTGCTGCATCCTGGCCAAACACAGGGATTTCTCCATTTATCCACCTCTTATCCCTCTGAAACCCGCAGGGACGGTGCTGGGAGGGTCCTGAGCCGCAAACTTGGGGCTGGGGGAGCAGCACCCCGACACTTCTCCATGGTTTTATTTAGGAGAGCAACACCCCCGACACCTCTCCATAATTTTATTTAGGAGAGCAACACCCCTGACACCTGTCCATGGTTTTATTTAGGGGAGCAGCACCCCCGACACCTCTCCATGGTTTTATTTAGGGGAGCAGCACCCCCGACACCTCTCCCGCGGCTTTATTTAGGTCACCCTGTGCTCGGCGGCCCCGCTCGCAGCGGGGGAGGTTGGACTTCACACTCCTGCTCCCGGAGCTGCTTTTCTAGGTCACCAACCCACAGCGGTGGTTTAAAATAGAGCCTCTCCACTTCCCATTCCCACGGCCGGGGGCTGCTGCCGTGCCCGGGCTGTGGCAGCCGCCAGCCGGAGGGGAGGGATGGGGACAGGGCGCCTGCGATTCCCGGCATCGGGCGTGCGGGAATGCCGGGGGGCAGCGCCGCACCCCCAAAACCCCCGGCTCCAGGGTGGGCACAGCAGGATGTGCCCGACAGGGACCCGGCAGCCCCGCTCCTGGGGATGCTGCTGTCCCCAACCCCTGCTCTCCGTGGTGCTTGGTGGCACCTCCGTGCCCCAGCCGGTGGGCGAGGAAAATCCCCTCGTGCCAGATTTGATATAAAGAGACCCCAGATCCCAGCTCAGCCCGGGAGGAGCCGCCTCCAGCAGCGATTTTTTGATCCACTTGCAGCCGTGAATTCCCAGCTTAAAGCCGGGTCCAGGCTGCATTCCCGGCCGGCACGGAAACCTGGCAGCGCTCTCCCGTGGGGAGCGGGCGGCTCCTCCGTGCGGCAGGGAAGCATCGCCCCGCTCTCATCTCCCTCCCAAATGGAAATTTTGCACTGGGAAAGAGAAGCCCAGCCCGGCAGGTGTCTGCTGGCTCCCCAGCCCGGCTCCAAGAATATCCTCCTGCTCTGCCAGCACGCGGAGAAGGATTTCAGCTGGCGGCTCCCCCGCCCCTTCCCGGCCGGAGCATCGCTCGTGGATGGCAGGGAGAGGCACAAAGGCTGCCGGGCAGCGGGGATGGCAGTGCCAGGTCACCACGGCACCGCTCACCAAGCAGTGAAGGCCGGGGCCGGTCCTGAGCTGGATCGATGGAATTCATCATCTCCTGGTTTTTCCCAGTGACCATCCCGTTGTTATCCCGTCCTCCAGGCACTCCCTGGCAGCACACGGTGGGATTTGGGGTCCGTTTGTTGTTATTTCACTTCTCTCCGGTTTTCAGAGGGTCCCTTCTCCCACACCCTGGGCATTCTGCTCCGCCCCTGCTTTCCCAGAGAAGCTGTGGCTGCTCCATCCCTGGAGGGATCCAAGGCCAGGCTGGAGCAACCTGGGATAGTGGAAAGTGGCCAGGGGTGGGATGGGATGAGCTTTATGGTCCTTCCAACCCAAATCGTCCTGGGATTCCATGAAAATGTCACTTCCCCCTGGAGGAGGGGAAAATCTCTGCTGGATCAGGAGCTTCCACGCTGTTCCCACATGGGAATGAGCGAGGAGAGCCTTTCCCAGCCACGCAATTGTTTAACAAGCTCCGGGATCGATGCTGTCACCGAGTCCCGTCCGGCACCACCGCACAGGGATTTGGCTGTCGACTCTTCCCAGCACGGAACGATCGATCCCAGGGGCAAATCCCAGCCTGGCCAGGAAGCCCCCGGGCAGGCAGAGGGTCCAGGATCTGGATTTGGAACCCCAGCTCAGCATCCCACGGGACACACTCGGAGCCACCAGCAACCATCTCGTTCCAGGGGCTGTTTTCCGGCTTGTTTTGTTTCCCAGCAAATCCTGCAGGGTATCGATCCCTGCTCTGAAAAGTTAAAGCAGCAGCTGCTGAGATTCCCACAGGGGAATGGAAAGGTTGCCAGGCCTGCAGCACAAGGCTTTAATTTGGGAGCTGGGAACGGGCTGGTTGGAGCTCGCAGGATGTGGGATGGGATATTTCCGGCTGCCAGAGTGCCCTGTTTTGGGAATAAACTCAGCAGATATCCCTCATCCCAGGCAACACGTCCTGCTGGGATGCTCCAGCAAGGACAAGTGGCTCCTGCCAGAGCAAACTGGAGCCTCTGCCATTCCCCAGCCCCTGGGAAGGGTTAATCCTGGAGTATCTCTCCGTGAATATTCTCTCCAACACCTGCATCTCCTCCGAAGGGGAGGGAGACGAGAGGGTTTGAGAGATGCCAGAACCGTGGCTTTGATCTTCAGTGGAGTCATCTCGACTGCTGCTTAAAGGAAAAACAACCTCTGGGCTTTGATATTCCCGAATACACAATCACTGGGAGAAAATATTCCTGAATGCACGAACACTGGGAGAAAGCAGCAGTTCAGGTGTATTCCTGCTGGATTCTGTGAATGTGGGTAAAGAAGGTTTTTGTGGGAAAACCTCCAGAGCGTCCTCCCAGGAGGGTGCTTGTGCCTTCCCTTTTCCAGGAGAAATGTGGAGGAGGTCAGGGGGAGTCACCCGGATCAGCCCAATAAACGCAGGTCGCCCGTGGCCGGGCAGCTGCGGCCGCTGGGTTGGGATTTGTGGCTCCCAGGGCTCCTCCCGAGGATAAAATGCTGCTCCTGGAGCAGCAGGAAAGGGGCACAGCACTGGGATGTGCTGCTGGGCATTCCCTGGATGGACACACGGACACAGGGCCAGGATCCCTCCCGGATGCAGCAGCCAGGGATTGATTGTTGTGTTGCTGCCCAGCATTCCCATGTGAGGATTTCCAGGCTTTTCCCATCTCCTCAGCTCCTGCTGCCAAGGCAGATTTTCCCAGCTCCCTGGCAGCAGTGGGGGTTGTAGGGAGAGGGTTAAGGCAGGACACAGCTCAGGTTTGGTTGGACAGATCCCAGTGATCCCATTCCCAAAGGATGCGAGGACACGGCGCTGGGTTGGCTGCAGGGCTATGGGCAGCTCCTTCCCACTCCGTGCTCCAACACGGCCACAAAACGCACCTGGAAACCCCGACCCGAATTTCCATGGGAAACCCGGCCACAGCTGGCTGTTCTTCCCAGAGGATCGGGTCTGGGGTTTGGCAAATCCCATCTTTTCTCCAGCAGCCAAAACCAGAGATGGATGCTGCGCTCCAAGTCCTGCGCTGGGATATGATGAGAGATAATAAACATCTTCTATTGATGACCGAGGACAGGAAATGCCTTGGCAATAGCTGGAGCCTGCATCCAACCGCAGGGATTCGGCCCGAGGCAGCACGAAATCCCTGGAGCAGGCGGCAGAGCCAGGAGAAGGCGCCTGGTCAGCGCCAGCCCCGCTCCGGCCGATGGATCGGGAGGGACAGCCCGGGATCCTGGGGCTGTAACTGCACATCCACGGGGCCAGGGCTTCCAGGTGGGAATCTGACCCATCCCTGCATCCCTGCATCCCTGCATCCCTGCATTTCTGTATCACTTCACTCCTGCATCCCTGAATTTCTGTATCCCTATATGCCTGTATCCCTGCATTCCTACATCCCTGCATCCCTGCATCCCTGCATTCCTGCATTCCTGAATTCCTGAATTCCTACATCCCTGCATCCCTGCATTCCCGCATCCCTGCATTCCTGCATTCCTGAATTCCTGCATTCCTACATCACTGCATCCCTGCATCCCTGCATTCCTGCATTCCTGCATTCCTGAATTCCTACATCCCTGCATCCCTGCATCCCTGCATTCCTGCATTCCTTAATTCCTACATCCCTGCATCCCTGCATTCCTGCATCCCTACATTTCTGTATCCCTGCATTTCTGCATCCCTGCATTTCTGCATTCCTGAATTCCTACATCCCTGCATCCCTGCATTCCTGCATTTCTGCATTCCTGAATTCCTACATCCCTGCATCCCTGCATCCCTGCATCCTTGCATCCCTGCATCCCTGCATCCCTGCATCCCTCCATCCCTGCATCCCTGCTCAGGACGGGAGATGCAGCAGGAAGCAGCCTGGGGTTCAGCACTGGTGGGAAGGGTAGGAGAGGTGACCAGAATGCCATGGAAGCACCGTGACGGCCACACCCAGCCAGGATCCCTCTGTCCCAGAGCTCCTCCTCTTAAAACAGAAGGGAAGAAAGATCTTCAAACAACCCAGGATGAGCTTCTCTCCCTGGATGCCCCCCACTGCAGCCCGAGTCCGAATTTCCATCCCAAACCTCTGGAACTCAGCGGCTCAGAGCTGGGGGTCTGCTGAATCCAAGACTTTCTTCGGCAGCGCTGCTTTTCCTCATCCTGTCCCATAGTCCCCACACGGTGGGTGGCTCCCTGTCACCCCCTGTCACCGTGTCCCAGCCCCCGGGGTGGCACTGGGGACAGCAGGATGGGGCACACGGCTGCTTCCAGCGCCGATGGATCAATAATTTTCGTCTGCATCATTCTGTGCCTTTGCAGGGAAATAAATTCAGTGTGTAGGACACGGAGCAGCCGGATCCAGGCCCTGTTCCATGGGACAAAACATCTCCTGATCCATCTGCCGAGGGACAAAACACCTCCTGACCCATCCCACCAGCACGGGGTGGGAATCCAAGCTGAATCCGAGACAAGGCACAGCCAGAACTGGAACTCATCCCAATCCTGCCCTGCTCTGGGCTTTTTTTCCCCTGGATTTCTTCATTTCCTTTGATTCCTTTGATTCCAGGGGAGCTTTCCCCATCTCAGAGAAATCCGGGTGGGGAAGGTCCTTCCCAGCCCATCCTCAGGCTTTGGATCAAGCAGGAGAAACCTCTGGGATCACCTGAGAGGAAGGAAGGAAGAAAGGAAGGAAGGAAGGAAGGAAGGAGCAAGCAGTGCTCCAGCCAGGACAGGAATCACCAATCCTTCCACCACAGCCGGAATTTTACACCATTGTTACCCCTCCACGTGCCTTTCCCTGAGCCTGCAGCATCCCAGAGACCCAAAACCCACCCAAATCCTTCCCCAGGACCCTCTCCAGAGCTCCAGGCAGCCTGAAATCAGCTTCTCTTTCTCTTTTTTCCCGAATCTCTGCCCCGGGAGGGAAGTCAGGAGCGGTGCCAGCCCCTTCCCAGCCACCCAAGCTGAGCCTGTTCTTTTCCAGGGCTGTAAATCCTGACACAGAGATTTTTTTTTCCCCCTGCTTTTTCCCATTTGGCAGCCGTTCAGGTTGTATTTGTGTTTTGGCTGCCAGCAATGCAGCATTTACAAACCTGCCCTGGATTTATCCGCTGCGGAGTCGGGCACTGAATTAAGTGACACAAAACTTCGGGATGGGCTGGAAAAAGCAATTTATGCCAGCCAGGATGCGCTGCCGGGCCTCTCCCACCCACATCCCGCTTCTCCTGCCTCATCTCCTTCCCCAAAGTGGATTAAACACACATTTTCCTTTTCTTCCCACCCTCCCAGCGGAGTTTTCCCCCTGCGACATCTCCAGCTGCGATTCCCCACGGGTCAGCCCCACTCCCCTCCTAATTTTGAGGTTTTCCTGAAGAACTTGTGGTCCTGCAGATTTTCCTCCCCACGCACCACTTGTGTGGGGTGCTGAGGGGATCCTCCAGTGACACTCAGATTCCACCAAGCTGGGAAAGGCTTGGTGGCCGCATTCCTGGTGGTCCCCACGCCCGGAATTCCCGTGAGAGAGCAGCAGGGCGCCTCTGTGACATCTCCCAGCAGCTGAGGGAGCTCAGCCAGCAATGGAACAGCCAAGGTGTGATGACAGCCGGGGCAGGTGCTGCTGGGAGGTGCCAAAGCTCTTCCCGAGGGGTTTTCCCGTGACAGGAACGCTCTGTTCCGCTCCTCACACCGGCGGAAATCCAGACGGCTCTGGAGACATCCCGCCCTCCCCACGGGGCCGGCGGTGGGATGGGCAGCACTCTCCAGAAATGACTCCTGCACCCGTGGAACAGATCCCAGAGGGATCCAGCACCGAGGAAGGACAGAGGACAGCTGGACCAGGGACATCCTGGCACCATCCCAGATCCTGGAGCGCATCCCTCCCTGCTGAGCCGAGCCTGGGGTTTAAACTCCGTCACCCGGAGTTTCTCTCTTCCAGCGATTCAGCCCCGTGCTATCAAAACTGGCTGATAAAGGGATTTCCTTCCCAGAACTGTCAATAATTCATCCAAACAGGGCCTGGTAATCCCCAAACCAGAGGATTTTCCAGAGCCAGGGCTGGATCCAACAGTGCCGTGTGGAGTTTGTGGCCAACAAGCCCCTGCTTCAACATTTTGGGGTTTAATGCTCCAGGAGAGAAACCAGCAGCACAATTAAACTTAACAGAGGGGAAACCGTGCTCAGAGCAGAGCGAAGCTGGAATTTCGGGGCTGAAATATTCCTGAGCTCCCAAACTCCCAGGACAAAGAGCTCATCAATAATCCCAGAGGAGCTGGCACCGGGCAGGAGCCTGGCAAGGGAAATTGGCGCCTCTCGTTCCCTAATCAGAGCTGATGGGGACTTCAGAGCAGGATTTTGGTGCATTCACCTGCAGGACAGAGACCCAGCCAGATCCTCTCTGAGTCACAGGCACTGCACAGGCTGAGGTGGCTGAAAATGAGGGAATTTTGGGAGAGGGGTGATGCTCAGTGACATCCTCGGCTTCCCAGGGGACCGGAGACCTCGGCATCTCCAGCTAATCCAGTTTTTAACTCCTCTCTGAACTTCCAGCTTCCTCTCTCCCCGTCAGGGTTTCACTGTTCCAGCTCCCCCTGCGCATCCACGACCCTGCTGGTGGGAAAATGAAGGATTTGGATTTAATTCCGCCCCCGTCGCTCGGCGGGTCGCGATCTCTCACCAGCAGCCCCAACCCAACGCCACCATTTCCTTCCCCCGGAGCGACTCCTCATTTCCCTCGGCATCATCGATATTCTGGCTCGTTAGGTTTTAACGCACAGCTTCCAGAGCCGGTTGAAAATTCACTGAGGCTTCCCCGCTCCAAAGGATTTAAGAGCTGGGAGGGGAAAAAAAGGGGTTTGTGGAATTCTGCAGAGCCCCGGAGGCGCAGGACGGAGCGGCTCCATCTGCTCCGCAGTGCAGCGGGAGCAGGGATCGAGTAAATCAAGGGGGTGACGCAGCGATCCCTCCCTTCCCTCGGCAGCACCGCTGCTCCTCTGCTGCCGGCCACGTGGAGAAATCCCCTCCAGCAGCGGGGAGAATTCCTGCCCGGCTTCCCGGTGCTCCCGGAGAGGGCCAGCGGCAGCTCCGCCACCCGGTCCCGGCGAGGGGACGAACGGCCGCTGCTCGCTTTGGGCGTTCCTCGGGCAGGGATGAGCTCAGAGTGGAGCTGTGGGAGCTGTGATGGCTCCGGTGGGTGGGATGGGCGTTGGGATGGGAATTCCCATCACCCAGCCAGCGGCGGCAGCCGGGCGAGGAGCTGAGCACGGAGCTGAGCTCAAAGGGCCGATCCCAGGAACCCCGGCCGGGATCGCTGAGCCGTGGGATTGCAGGATAGGTTGGGCTGGAAGGGATCCCAGAGATAGCAGTGTTCCGAGCCCTGCCATGGGCAGGGACACCTTCCACTAGGGATGGGGATGGGGATAGGGGTGGGGACAGGGCCGCAGAGACGCGTTTTCTGTGCCACGATGGGAACCAGGGCTGGCCGGAGGTGGGAAGAGGAAAATAAATCCCAGTGCTCAAAGTGCCTGGCTGTGTTTCCTTTCCTTTCCTTTCCTTTCCTTTCCTTTCCTTTCCTTTCCTTTCCTTTCCTTTCCTTTCCTTTCCTTTCCTTTCCTTTCCTTCCCTTCCCTTCCCTTCCCTTCCCTTCCCTTCCCTTCCCGGGGGATTCTCTCCCGGGATTTGGGCCAGGCCGGGTGGGATCAGCAGCGCTCGCCCCTGGCTCGCTGATGGATCAGGAATGGGCACCCCCAGAGCTGCACAGCGTCGGTGCAGGAAGGAGAGAGAAATCCTGGGGATTTTCCTCTCTTTTTTCCCTAATTCCCACTGAGCCCAAAACCACGCTCCAGGACAAGCTGTGAAATACCCCAGAATCAAGAGAGACGAGACAAGGAGCAACAGGGGAAAGAAAATCGACTTCTTCTGCTGCCTGATTATTCTTTTTTTTTCATTTCTTCTTTTTCCATTCCCTTTCTTCTTTTATCTTCCCTTTTTTCTATTTTCCCTTCTCTTTCCCTTTACACCCCCGCTTTTGTCTTCCCTTTGTTCTTTTCCGTCGAATCGTTAAGGTTGGAAAAGGCCTCTCTAAGATCACAGGATTCAAATTTGCTCCCCTTTCTTCTTATTATTCCCTTTCTTCTTTTTCCCCTCATTTTTTCTTCTTTCGTCCCTTTCTTATTTCCCCCCTTTCTTCTTTTTTCTTCACTGTCTTATTTTTTTTTCTCTTTCTTCTGTTTTTCCCGTTTCTTCTTTCTTCTTCCCTTTCTTTTCCCCAGCCTGTTTTTTTCCCCCTTTTTACTCCGGTTGATTCCCAACAATCCAGGAACCTCTCACCCCGCGGAGCCAAGAACTGGAGGCTTCTTGAGAGAGGATGGAAAGGGAAATCTAAAGGATGTTAAAATCCTCAAGGGCACTCGCGGATTGTGCATCATCTTCGCCCCCAAGGCTGAGGCGTTTCTTCCTCCTCTTCCTGCTTTTTCCACCCCAGAGGAGAAGAAAAATAAGCGGGGAACAAACCGAGTGAATATTTGAGAGCAATTCCCTTCGCTCCGAGCTCTCCCGGCGCCGCTCCGGGAGTGGAGCGCGGCCTCTCAAAGGAGATGGGTTTTTTCCTGCCGAGAACGATCCGCTAATGGCATTCCAGAGGCACCGGGAGAATCGAAAGGCGTGAAAACCCTCGCCGGGGGCAGATTTTGTGGGATGCGTTTGTCAGCAGCTCCCCCGCTGTGCCCACACCCCACCCTGCGCTGGGATTGCTGCGGGAATCAGGGATAGGGATGCAGCTGCTCCCCCCAAAATCCTCTGGACACGAGGTTGGGTTCCTGCGCTGTTCCCCATCCCAAAATCCGCACAACCATCAACGTTCTGGAGAGTCCAGAAGGATGTCAAGGTCCAGCTCCCCACCAACGCAGCCCCTGGCAATCAAAGCAGCTCCAAAAAGCAGATTTAATCCAAGGAAACCAAGAGGGAATGAAGGAATCCAAGAATCCCAGAACGATTCGGGTTGGAAAGGACCCTAAAGCTCATCCCATTCCACCCCCTGCACCCCTGGCCGGCTCTCCCTGTCCCAGGGTGCTCCAAGCCCTGGGTTTTATTTTAAGCCAAGCTCAGGATTCCTCAGCTCCCTCCTCTCTCCCAAGGCCAAGAGAGCAGCGAACAGGCACCCAAAGCCTCTCCACAGGGATCCCAAAGGATTCTGCCTCTGGAATTGCCGTGCTGGGTTTTATTCAGTCTGACAAAGCCTCTCCTCGCTCTGCTGTGAAAGGGCCGAGAACAGAAAAACGGGAGGTGCCAGCTTGGAGAGAGAATTAAATGGAAAACAGGGAGAGCTGGACACTGCTCAGGGACAATTAATTATTGTAAAAGCTGCAGAGACAAATTCATCAAAGCCCCGCTGAGGAGGCAGCTGTAATCAGGCTTAAAAAGATTGATTTAAGAAAATAGGATGTACAGGACAATGGAGTTGCTAATTCCAAAGGGAGGAAAAGGAATGAGAGCAAGAGGTGCTTGGAAGAAATCTGTGGTTCCTGTCCAGCCCTGGAGCCAACAGGTGCTGGGAATGCTGCTGAAAACACAGAGAAATTTGGGTTATTTAATACAGGAGATAAAGACTGAGATGATGCCTTTGTGCCAAAGCCTCATGAGATATTTTGTGTCGCAACACAAACCAAAATAAACCAATAAATGGAGATTATTAATGCCAAAGTTATCAAAAATCAGCAAGATCTGGAGCGACGGAACTGAAGAGGTTCGAAAGCGCTGGCCAAGAAGTTATTTCTAGATACTATTTTAATGTTTTCCTGCTTTTAAAGGCCTTTTTAGAAGCCTGATTTGAATTCCAGCAGGGTTATTTATTTCCTAGTGGATTCAAACAATCCAAGTTGTTGGGCTGACACTGAAGCCAGGCAAAATCAAGGGAAGATCTGAAACAGATCTTTGCTTAACGAAGAAGTGGGATTTAATAAGCGCCAATCAGGGCATATTTTGGAAAAGCAGATTTCATTATCCCAGTTTGCCCCGAGATTCCCAAACGAGTTTGGGGCGTTTGGTTTCACTGCGGGTGATTTTTGGATGGAGAAGCTGGAACAGCCTAAAAATCAGCAGTAAAAGCTGTTAAAGCTGCAAGCAGCTGCTTCCCGAATTCCAGGGAAGGGAGCGACGGATGCTGATGGGAGCAGCTCCTGGAATAACGAGGGCTGAGAATGGGAGCAGATTTTGGGTGGCACCAAAGCTCAGGGGGAAAAATTCCTTCACGCAGAGAGTTTGGGAATGGGGAAACATCTGGGGAGTCAGAGCTGGAGGTTCCTTCTCCTCCCACCCCGTCTGGATGGACACACGCATCCAATTTGGGATGCTGACGATCCCTGCGGCTCCAACCCGGGCTCCATCCCTGGATCTGCCCGCCGGCGGTGATTTTCCAGGCTGGGTTTGTGCTCTGGCTTTTATTCCTCTCCTGGGAAATCAGCAGCGAGCTCTGCAACAGGCAGCCGAAAAAGAAAAATGAAAACAAAACAAAACAAAACAAAACCGCTTATTAGGACAGTGCGAGAAGGGAAGAGCTGGGAGCTGGGATGGATCCAGGCTGGGAGTGAGGGCGGCACCGACACAGGGGCGGAGATGCTGCCGATGCCTCCCCCAGGGAAACGGGGACCGAGCGCCAGGAGGATCCCAGAGCCAGGATTCCTGACGGGGGAATGGGATGGAAGCGAAGGCAGCGGCTGCGGGCAGGCAGAGGCTCCTTCCTGCTCTGCAAACCCCTCACGTCTCCGCGGGGCGAGCGGAAAAATCCTTCCTTGCCACGGCTGCGAGCCCTCGGCGCCCAGCCCGTGCTCCTGCGCCTCCGGGAGGGATCAGGGGACAGAACAGGACACCCCGAGCCGGGCGCTGCCGCAATGTCACCTCCGGGCAGAGCAGCGGGGGTGGCACCGTTCCCGTCTGTCTCCCGGAGCCGTGACAGGACAGGGAATCCATCCTGGAATTCAGCGGCACCTCGGGTTTGGGCGGTCTGGGCGCTCCAGCATTCCCATGGGGATGCAGCCCTGTCCTCTCCTCCTCCCTGGGTTCTGCCCAGACACCGACCCTGCTCCAGGCACCTCTCCCAGGCCGGGATTGATCTCTGCCCATCAGCAATTCCGTCAGTGCCGGCATCTCCCGGCGGCTCAGGGACACATCTCCTTCCCACCACACCCCCGAGCGCAGCCAGCCTCTGGCAGAGCCCAAACGCTCCCATCGCACCTCCCTGGAGAGTTCTACACTCAGCCAGGACCTCCTGATTCATCTCCAGGCTGTGGCCAGCCGTGTCCTCCCCCGCTGCCCCTCCTCCAGGAGAAAGCAGGAGAGAGGAGCGCGGAGGACGGATCGCATCAGGTCTGGTGCTCAGGGACGCGGAGGCTCCGCAGCCAGGGTGTTGCAAGGTCGGATGAAGCCCCCAGAGGTGACTCAGCCCTCGGGAGGACACCCAAGGATGCACATCCAGCTGCAGCGAGCCGTGGATCCGAGCTCTTCCCAAAAACACGGGTCACCGGCGGCGGCTCTGCTGGTTCCAAGGCCGAGCAGCGCAGCCTGATCTCTCCCGAGCTTCCCGAGGATTTGCGGGATAAACGTGTGGAGGGGACACACTGCAGGGAATTCCCACCCAGCAGCACCCACGGAGAGGGATCCCAGCAGGATCTCTCCTGGAGCACGCAGGGATGAGCTCTGCTCCCCTCGGAGGGGGTTCATTCCTGTGAGCAGAATTATCCGGGGGGAAACATCACACCAGATATCAGCGATTATCCCATAAATCCAAACGTGGCGATGGCTGCAATTAATAGGATCCCACACTGGCACTAATTACCCGTCTGTGGGAGGGGAGGAGGGAGCCTGGGACCCACCGGAGCAGCAGATCCCGGCACCAGCTGGGAATATTACTGGAAATCCCAACATGCTGAAATAGAAGCATCAGGAGTGACTGGAGGGCTCCAGGAATTCTCCTGCCTCCCAGAGCCCCCAGAGCGTCCAAGGCCTTCCACAAAGCTCGTTAAAACCCCAGGAATCCAAACCTTTCCTGGCAGGGCCGTGGCACATTCCCAGCCCTTGGATGTGCCGGTCCATGGCACGGCTGTCACACAGGATTTAATCCAGGACAGGAGCTGATCCCGTCCCCATCCTCACCCTCCCTGCCCGAGGGGGGCTGCACATCCCTCCAGGACAATTCCAAGGGTGTCAGGAAGATCCCAGGGAATGTGTGGTGTGCACAGAGCACCGTGCCTGCTCCGTGCCTTGTTTTGGGAATGCTGGCAGCGTTTGGGAATGCAGGGACACCGAGCACAGCCGGATAAAACAACCAGCCAACCCCTTTTCCTTCGTGTCCCATCCCCATCCACCCCATCCCACGGATAGCAGAGCCTCCTCCCCTCACGCCAGCAGGTCTGAGCTGCTTCCCCCCAACTTTTGGCTCCTCCAAGAGGGATTTTTCCCTTCGCAGAGAGCAAAGGCTCCTGCTGACAGCCTCTTCACTCCTTGAGTAACCTGTTGGTCCCTACTCCCAGCACGCAGATGGGGCTGCGGAGGGCGAGGCCGGGACGTCAGGAGGAATTAAATCAAGTGTCAGGAGAAAATTCCAGGGGGGAACCACTTTCCTGATTCATATTGCCGACCAATTACGCCGCTGACAGCCCGGACGGCGGCGTTTTACCGTGGCTGGGAGCTCGGGGAGGGAATTGTGCGGATCAGCTCACCCAGAGCTCCTCTCCCGAGCCCACTGCGGAGATGATCAGCAGCCCACGCTGCGTTTGTCAGCCCCCAGTGACGCCCGGCGTGTGCTGGAGCTGACGGATTCCCGAGGAAAGCTGTTCTCCCACCGGCACCAGCCGGGCTCAGCCACCCGTCCTGGGAACACGACGGGTGCTTTCGCCCGGAGCAGCCGAGGCGCTTCGGGCAGCGAGGCGGAAAGCCAAGGTCACGATTCCATCAGGAACACGAAGGGATCCGGGTGGGGGACACGGCCCCGGGTGACGGCTGCCCCCGAGGTGACACTGGCGGTGTCACCGAGGCGGCACTAACGGGGTGCAGCGAGGCTCAGCGGGGTCTGCTCAGGCACGGAATTCATCCCGGGTGTCTCATCAGCCGCCAGCTCCACGGAAAGCCGCGGAGCTGGGAGAGATCCGAGGAGCCCACGCAGCCTCCGGGGTGGGGTCAGCACAGGACGCCCTCAAAAGACCCCCAGACAGTGAGATTTGGGGTGGAAAAGGCAGAAAAGCAGCAGGGAGGGAGTCAGGGTGTCAAACCCCAGCCCAAGCATCAGCAGGATTTTTAATCCCTGGCACGACCACGATGAAAAGCAAAGGAAATTCTCCAGAGGTAAAAAGCTCCTGGAGAAGGGAAGGTTGTGTGGAGAGCTCACAGCACCTTCTGGTATCTGAAAGGGCTGCAGGGGAGCTGGAGAGGGAATTTCATCAGGAACCGGAGTGATGGGACAAGGGGGAATGGCTTCAAACTGAAAGAGAACGGGTTAGGATGGGATATTGGGAAGAAATTTCACCCTCTGAGGGTGGGGAGGCCCTGGCACAGGGTGCCCAGAGGAGCTGTGGCTGCCCCTGGATCCCTGGAAGTGTCCGAGGCCAGGCTGGACAGGGCTTGGAGCAACCTGGGATAGTGGCAGGTGTCCCTGCCCATGGCAGGGGGTGGAATGGGATGAGCTTTAAGATCCTTCCACTTATTAAACCAAACTCACCCCTGGGACTTGGATACTCTCACCAGCTGCTCCTCCCAAAATAAGGCGGGTTTTTGTTCCCAAGGTGTGCTCGGGACACTGCTCTGAGCTGGGACAGGGAGGTTTGGGGCTCTGCCTGGGAATCTGGGCTGGCAGATGGAGCCGGGGGCACCTTCCCTCCCCTGGCCCTTGTTCCCATCACACGGAGCTTTTCCAAGCGAGCCGGGTAAATATTTGCATCCTGGAGATCCAAAAGGAAAACGAAGCCAGCCCCAGCTGGGTGCCTGAGGAAGAGTTTCTGACTCTGTCCAGCCCTGCTGATAAAACCCGATTCCTGGCTGGGCCGGGATCATTTGGGAGAGGTGTTTCATTGGCGCTCGCTGCGGGCGATTTCCAGCCGCCTGCCGAGCTGGGATGGAGAACGAGGGGAGCAGCAGCTGCTCCTGCTCCGCTTCCAACAACAGCAGAGTTCCGGGAGCAGAACCAGCTCCGGCTCCTCCCGGACACCCACCCAGCTCCCACAGCCCCAGCTCCTGTGCCAAAGGGGGTTTTTTCCCATTTTTCCCCGTGCCAAACCGAGCCCGTGGAGGATCAGGCTGCCGTTCCCACCCCTGCTCCACCCCGCGGGGTCAGGATCATCCTCCTGCCTCACAGCTCCCAGCGGGGCCGTTCCTTGGGGAAAAGCCAAAGGCTCTGAGAGCACAGGGATAAACGCTGAGCTGGGAAAGCCCCATTCCACACCAGGACAGGCATCCCACGGCAGGTTTTACCCCATTCCCCAACCTTTCGGCCGTCCAGAGGCGCTCCCATCACCACAACCCCACAGCGGCGGCTCCGGGTGCCCTTCCCAGCCTCCCAAACGCGCTCCCAGCCCCTTCCAAAGGCTCGGATGCTCGGCGGGGAAGGATCCCCTGCGCGGCTCCGGTGGTGCCACATGACACAGCATCCGAAGGGCCTTAAAATAAACCCGTGCCCGCGCCTGCCGAATTCCCTGCGGGAAGCAGGCGGCGGCACGTGTGCGGCCGCACCCCCGCGTGTGCTCCCGGCGGCGCCGGCCCCGCAAAAAAAACCC
>VZTG01008974.1:35995-56076 GCA_013397845.1 Melanocharis versteri | reverse complement strand
CACCACCCGCCCAGTGCTCCCCAAAAACCCCCACAACTGCTCAAATAAGGAAAAAAAAAAAACCAACCCCACTAACAGCCATACTGTGAAACCAAAATACTATTTAAAAAAACCCAAATGGATGACAGTCCAACAGTTTGCAGGATTCGAAACTGACTCTACAAAGTAATTGTCTACCTTGTAGAAAGGATTTCCTTTTATTTGGAAAATGAGCAATTGGAAATTGGAGAGAAGAGATAAAAACAATCTTTAGATGCTCTGAAGTTTTGCCTACTGAAGGATTAAAACCGTAAATAAAAAGGTACCGAGCCCTCAGAGTTCACTGCTCACGTGAAGCTTCTTCCATCTCTTTCTTGACCTTTTTAAAAACCATTTTCATGTCTGGGAAAGGAGAAAAAATGAAGAATTATTGAGGAAAAAACCCAGCAGTTATTTCTTATTCAGGCATTGTACAGAAGTGCTGAGTTTTGACTCAATCAACCTTAAACTCAACTTAAAGTCTCAACCCTGGCTTAGAAACTGTGTGGGTGCTCTGGCAGTAGAAGGTGAGATCGTGTACAGAGGTCATTAAAATCAAATTAAAATTAGCTTTTGGAACTCAGGCACCCTATGGGGATAAATTCCAAGCATTTTGGGCATTCCTGGGTACATTTTCTCCCAAGCCAGGCCGGACACATCCCCTCCCCTGGCCATACCCACCTGCCTTGGCCTGGAAGGCTCTGAACATCTTCTCATCTGAAACTCTTCTGCTGTTGCATCAGCCCCACATTTTCATATACTCTAGCACTATCTTCTCTCATTCTGAAATGAAATCAGGATTTAGAGTCCCAACAATCTCATTTGAGACAAAAAAAAAAAATCCTGTTATACACACACGCCACGTAATTCAGGACAATTTATTTTATTCGATTTATTTTCAGAGCAAAGCCCAGGGCAGCAGGGCAGGTTCTGGGGTAACTCAGCCTCGTTTGATGTTTCTGAGGATGAGACAGAACAGCTCAAAACTGAGAGCAGGACTGAACTTACTCTGGACACGTTGGGGTCGGGGTGCAGGGGGGGAGAGGGCTCTGATCCCCACTCGTCTGGTCCGATAACGAATATTTAATGTTTGTGTACTCGTGACCTTTCCTCTTGCTCTTCTGTGAAGCAAAACACACAACAAAAAGCCAGGTTTGGGGTTAATCCCAGCAAGCAACCATTGAGACAGGGCAGCAACTCCAAGAGGAGATAACCACGGGTGTTTTTAGTGAGGAGAGAGCTCGGCTCTGAGCACACCTAAAGCTTGGCTCGAGCTATCGGAGAGACAAAACCCGAAAATCCCCATTTTCCCCCATCCCACCACCTCCAGCAGAACACACCAACTCCTCTGAATGCATTCAATCCTCATCTCCCTGGCAGAAAACTCCTCACTTCATTCTTGAGCAGCCAGTGGGCTTCCCACTGACCTTATTTCCAGCTTGGAGCTGGGGCCAACGGAGCGACACCGATGTTTGCAGGAGCTCTAATAAAATAATATCTGAGCCCATTAGGTTTGATATAAAAAGCAGCCAAGCTGTTATTTGGATCCTGCACATATGCTGCAGGCTGCAGCCAATTGTGCTGGCACCCAGCTCCAGATCCTGCCAGGGAAGCACGCCGGGAAGGAAACGGGATGTGGATTTTTCCTTTTTCCAGGCGTTCACAACGCCTGAAAGCACTGAAACCTACAAGGTAGAAATTGAAGTTTCGCAGGGAATTAAAGTTTGGGGAGGGGGTTGTGGGTTTATTTGGGGTTTTTTAATGCTGCAACAAGTCGTGAGGCCTGACCCAATCTCACAGCAGAGGCTGGCGGAGCCTCCGGGGAGTTCTGGCTCCTGAATTCCCATTAAGAACACTCCTAGGATTGAAGCTTTTCCAAGGTGGTCTCCTGAAACTCGCTCAGCTCGTTCTGGTGATTCTTAAACCACTCTCAGGCAGTATTTAGCAAAGCTGTCCTGAGCAGTTTGTGGGAACACAGTTTGGGAAAAGTTTTGTTGAGCAAACCTGGATTTGCTCCATCGAACAAAGAGACAAAGATGGATTGGTGGACACAGGGAATGCAGAATTTGTGGAATGGACCACAAGGACATTTTGTAGGAACCAGCTGATAAAGAAGAACTAACTCAGTACGTGTTGGAAAAGTCCCTAGCAGGCAAAAAGATACTAAAAAGGGTAAAAATATGGATTAATTAGCATAGAAAGCAAAAGGTACAAATCCCAACTGCTCCGAGGTCAGGGCAGGGAGCAGCAGGGACAGGGGGAAAACATCAGCTCTTTATCACAAAACCAGGAAACTGCTGTACAACTCCCCAGAACTGGAGTGCAAGGAATTCCCTGAACAGGAAGGGGGAGGGGAAGGTCTCATGGTGGTTGTCACCACTCATTCCCAAACATTTCTGATCCCACCTCACTCCTGGAAGTGCTTTTTGTTGGATCACCACACTCACCCTTCCTTCTTCCACTGCAATAGATTAATTTCCTACCAATAAACTCCCAATACTGGAATTTGAGTGATCAGCATTTGATTTTCCCCTTTCAGGAATGCAGGGAACAAGATTTGAAATCTCTTTAAAACAGAAAGATACGAGGTTCTGCTTTAATTAACAGACCCTTATCTTTTACTCTTCCTCCACAGGAAATTTTTCAATAGGAAGGAAATTTGAGATCTGGGGGCAGGGCTGGGGACAGGGAGGGTAGGAGAGGATTCCACCTAATATTTAAAAGAGAAAATTGCACTTAGTCACTTCAGGAGAGGATTCCACCCAATAACGTAAGGAGAAGATTCCACTTGTTAATTTAAGGAGAGGATTCCACTCGATAATAAAAGGAGAGGATTCCACCTTATTTAAGGAGAGGATTCCACCGAATAATTTAATTAATCCTTAAGCATAATGAACTAAAATACAGGAGACGGTTCACACCTTCAGACCCAGCCTTCCCACAACATGATTTCCCCCCAAAATCCCCACCAACGCTGCTCCCTGCTGGAATGCTGCCGTGCTCCTGTTGGATGTTTGGCCTGGACCCACCTGCTCCTCCTCGATCCTGCGCTGGAGGGTCTCGATGTAGTGCTGCACTGCCATGTAAATGAACCTGTACTGGGCCTCTGTCTGCACCATCCCTGAGCGCTGGGACCTCACCATCTGGATGGTCTTGGGGACATCGATGTCACAGTCCACCCCTGGGGACATCCACGGCAACGGGAAGAGCGGGAAAATGAACGCGGTGAGGGTGGAGCTCACCTGAATCCTCCAGCAGCATTCCTGGGGTGGAGCTGTGCAAAAGCAGGGAGATCAAAGGGGAAAAGGTACCTTTCTCTCGGATGATGTCGATGAGGATGTCAATGACAATGAAGGTTCCTGTTCGCCCAATCCCAGCACTGGAAGAGGAGGAAAAAAGGGAATTTAGTTGTTTTGTTCTTTCTGAACACTCAGCAAAACCTCAGGCCAAGGAAGAGTGTGGCATTAGGAGACAGGAGGTTTCCAAATTACAGCCAGAGGCTTCCAATAACAGCCAGGGTAAAAACATAGAGCCTAAAGTGAGCAGAGACCTCCTGGAAGGGACAGAAAGCAGCACTTCTGTCCCTCAGTGTTTATAAACACCGCTGAAGCAGAAAAGAAACCATAAAGCCAGATCTAACATTTCTTTGCCTAAAAAGCATCTCATTTACAAGCTGAGAACACCCAAAAAGGACAGAGCCCTCACAGGTGGGATGGGACATCAGAATTCTCATGATCCTGCACTTGAAATGCTCCAGCCAGGCCTCGTCCCACCCTCTCATTCAACAGCAGAAATTCTCATTTATACAAAGGTTCACACTCCAAAACCCCCTCCCAAGGGGACCCTGTGCCACCCACCCAGAATGTGACACCGTACAGACAGGAAAAAAAAGGGAATTCTGAGCAGTTCCCAGGGAAAGTTGTCCTTTTTGGAGGTCTCAGCTCCCATAAAGGAGGAGGAGCAGGAGCAGCCCAGCCCATGCTCTCACCTGCAGTGGACCACGACAGGTCCAGCATCAGGAATGCTCTCCTGCTTGTGGTGCACCTCCTCCAGGAAATCCAGGACGCCGCCGGGATCGCTGGGAACGCCGTGGTCGGGCCAGGTGCGGAAGTGGTACTGCCACACCGTCCTCTCCGTGTTCCCCTGAGAGCAACACGGCAACAAAACCCTTCAGGGCAAAATCCAGCTCCGAAAGAACTGATGGGGCACAGCTGAGTCCCACGGGGAGGGGGCATATCCCAAATCCAACCTGAGCACAGCATCCACAGCTCCACAAATCCTGAAGCAGGGAACAAGCCAGGCTCTTTCCTGGCCTGGCACATCAGCCACTAAATCCACTGATTTGCTTCTCCTCTCTGATCCAAACTGCTCCTTACCAGGACGTGCCATTTCCACACTGTTTCCTCACCTTTTTACCCCTTCCCTTAAGTGAATTTTCCACGCCCTGGGCTCACACACAACCCTTCCTTTCCTTCCAGTGCAACCATTTCCACGAGGGAGCAAACGCCTGGCTGGATTGAAGCGTCCTCAGTTAAAAGCATTATCCCTCCTCCCAGATTCCCTGCAAGCTCTGCAGCAGTTCCTCTCCTGCCAAAAGCTGCTTAGGTAGGAGAATCTCCAATTATCCCAAGGGCAAAGAGAAAGATGGATGGAACTAAACGTGGAGCTTCAAAGAAAGACAGGGTTCCATTTATTCATCTCCGAGTGCTTTTATTGATTCCAGAGAAATGGGCTGCTCCTGCCATTTTCCCTTTGGTGATCCAAGAGCTGAACTAAAAGGACAGAGTTCCTCTTTGTACTCACCTGGCCAACTTTGGAAAGTTTCAGCTCTCTCAGGGTGTAATCGTGTGCTGCACTCTCCTTCACATTCCGGACACGCATCACTCCGTATTCCTTCAGGGAATATTCATCCGGCCAGTACTTGACACACTTACTCTGCAAGATTTCAAAATAAATTTAAAAAAAACAACAAACAACAAAAAAAGGAATAATCAGGCAGGAAAAAAAAAAAAAAAGGCTGCTTTGCAAACTGGTTAACAGCACTCTGAAGCTTTCATTTCAGAGTCCACAGAGGAAAATCAGCTGACGAGGTAAAGAACATTTTAATGGGAAGTTTCTCCTCTCCATAACAACCACTGGATAATTTCAAACAGGTACAGGCCACCTCTCCTCTTAGCACCTTTTGGGATGTTTTGTGCCTGGATATTTGCAAAACCTGGAGATTAAAATCCTGCTTTTTGTACCCCCAGCCCCAGGTCTCAAAATACAGAATTCCAGCAGAATTCAGCCCCACAGGCTGTTCCACAGCCCAAACCCTACAGGCTGCAAAAGAAGTAAAGGTCAAAGGTATAAACAATTTCCAGTGGAAATAAAACTTGGATTCTTGCTTTTCCATGGCTTGGAGCAGGAAGGGCTGACACAGCTCTGGTTCCATCACCAAAGAGGGTTCAGGCTCCTGCAAAGGGAGCAGTTCATGGCTCTGTAGCTTCTAAAATGCAGAGTTTTTGGTGTGCTGCTTCTCCATCGAGATTATCTCTGCTCAGGGAAAAACTCCATCTGCTGAGGAATGGATCCACCTATCAGCACTTGGATTTGGCTCCTGTGACAGGTCAGGAAAGGGCAACTCCTGGGAAGGCAGCAGCAAAGCAGGAATTATTGTAGGAGCAGCAAGAGCACACACAGACCAAACACCACGTCCTACAGAGCAACGGGGTCTATTTGCAGTTATTCTGAATATTCAGGAGAAAACACAGCACAGGGAAGCTCCTTCTGCCAGCCCAAGGCAGAGTAAGATGGTTGAACACATGCTCACGTAGGCAACAAGATGCTTTCCTGCTATTTTTGCCCTTCTTTCCCTGTCACAAGGGGAGAAACTGCAGCAAATACACTGAAACTGAAGCAAATACACTGAAACTGCAGCAAATACACTGAAACTGCAGCAAATACACTGAAACTGCAGCAAATACACTGAAACTGCAGCAAATACACTGAAACTGCACCAAATAACACTGATTTTGGGGAGTGCCAGCAGAAATAACTTGCAGTTTTCAATGCAGAGCTCTGAGCAGTTGGTAGAGCGAGTCTGAACAGCAACACGATGTTAAAATAAGCTTTACTCTGCTGGAGGGGTTGCTGAACTGCCTCCAAAACCCCCAAACTCTTTTAATTTCTAAGGATTTGCTGCTTCTGCAATTTAAATCCCACCCAGGACTCGATGCAGGGCTGGGATGTTCCACAGTTCCTCCCTTCCTCAGGCTATGAGCTCTTGGAGGCAGCTCTGCTGCAAAGGGGTCTCTCCCTCCTGCAGGACTGCAAACAGCTTGGCCTGAGATAAAAAAGCTTTGATTTGCTATCAGGGCTGGTATTTGCAATTCTTTAAGAAGTGAAATAGGCATCACGAAACGATCAAGGGTAAAGAAAGAATAAGCAATGCAGCACTGCTGAATTAAAGTGTTTTCTCCAGAAAAAGGGCAGAGCAAACTTTGGGAAGAATAATGGAGGAACTGCAGAGAAGCAGAGGCCACTCAGGAGGTTCTTAAAAAAATAATAAATAACTTGAAAGAAGAAAGGTGTATTCATGTCAACTCTGCCAAAACAACCCCATAATTTATTTCTTCTCTTCCAAAACAAAGAATACCACTGGGAAGGGGGAGCTTCTCCCTCTTTCAGTGAATTCTCAGGAAGGAAACACAAATCCTGGCCCTTTATCAGGATGATGAAGTGGCAGAACTTTACAAAAACTAAAAAAAGATTCACAAGACAAAGTCAAAGACTAAAAAAAAAAATCCACAGGACAAAGTCTAATGGCTCCAACAAACAGCACCAGTGGCAGCTTTGACACCTCAGTTAGGGGAAGAATCCTGTAAAATCTTCTGTTATTTGTCTTCAGTCCACACACACAAAGGTCCTGGGGGTGAGGAACCCCTGCAATCATCAGTCACTCCCAGAAAAATTTTAGCTAGACTTCTAATTTGGTTTTTTCCACAAGTGATGCTCCCCTAAAAAGGCAACAGCTTTCCCTTCAGAAACAGATCGTGGGAATATGGAAAAAGGGAAAATGGTGGACAATGGTGTGTGGAAGAAGCAGAGAAACTTTAAAAGACAAGGAGAGAGAACAGAAAGTGTTTATCAAACAGAAAAAAGATCAGAAGCAACAAATCCCAAAGATAAATCCACACAATCCCCAGGAAGCTGTGTGTGGCTGCTGCCAGGATATCAGTGTTCAACTATTCCTATTCTTTCCTGCCTTGTGTCACTAGAAACCAGAAACAAACTAAAATATCCCCAGGTTTGCCAGAGGCCAGGGAGCAAGACAAGATCCCTGTACTCCAAAAGTAAATGGAATTTTTTGGGATACATCATTGCAGGGAAAACTCCTCTTTGAGAGCATTAAATCCTGCCAGAGCAGTTCCCAGGTAAGAAGCAACATTTCTATGTTCAGTCTTGCGATAATAAAATCCCATAATTCTGCTTTTTTCAGGGAGGTCCACACAGGCTTGATGAGCTAAAATAAATGGCAAGACTTTTGCTCCAGGAGCAGGGAATTTTTCCCTTCAAGCACCTGGAATTCCTGCTTGGCCACATCTCCCACCCCAGTGCCTCCTTCCCTAAGGAAGTTTAAAGTACAGAGAATCACATTCAGCAGCTAAAATTTCAGCAGGCAATCCTTAGGAAAGGGAGGCTTGATGTGACAGGAATCTATCCCCAATCCCCACAGGCACCAACAAAAAAAGGACAACTCAGCACCTTCCAGAGCTCCAAGGAATCTGGTTCCAGCACACCAGATCCCAGCCATAAATCAATTTATCCCAGTCAGTTCAGTCCTTACTTGCATTCAAATGTCAGGACCTTTCCCAAGGCCAGCTGGAGTCTGGCTTTACCTTTCCTCTTTCCACTTCTTTCGTGGTCATGACAATAACTCGGGAATTCTCCTGGAACACCATCCTCCAGAAATCATTCACCGTGTTCTGCAGGCAGCCTTGGGTAGCAATGTAGCTTTTTTTTGGCTTTGAGTTGTTGCACTTGGTTTCAAACTCAGGCTGGAGGGGGAAAAACCCAACAATTTAACAAATTGGGACAAAATTCCCTCGGATTTAGGGAAGAGGAGGTGGGAATGCACTCACCATAATAATATTAGCATTGATATAGTCTGAAACGGGTTCATTGGGATCACCGTCGTGGAGAACAACTCTGGTGTGATCAACTGCAAAAATACACATGGATATTAATTAATTACCCAACTGAGTAAAGGAGCGATTAGCATATTCCAAATTGCCTCTTTTGCTTCCTTTAAACAAGTGGCCGTGAGCAGCTGGACCAAAACATGTCCACGTCCTGGGAATTCAGGAACACAGGGACACTCAAACACTGAGGCAAGGCAAAGCCTCGGGATTTGCACGTTGCAGTTTTGTCCCCCAAATTAATCCTCTCAAATTTAAGCATTCCAGCCTGTTGAGTAACAGTTGAGGGATATGAGGCCTTTAAATGAAAGCTGAAGATAAAAAACCAGTATTACAAATATCTACAAAGTGCAAAGGTTTGAACCCAAATTGGAAATCACGGGATAATCCTGATAAGAGGGGAAATTATCAATAAAGAGAAGCCAAAGCCCAGTGGTCCTTAATTAACCCAGTATTAATGAGGAAAATAAACCAGAGTAACATTACACAGCAATGACGGATTGATACTTACAGGGTAAAATGTTTTTGTATCTATTTTTGTTCTTGTTTTCCTGGCGCTGCCCTTCCTTACGGCTGTAGAGGAGTTTGCATTCCTGCTGCTGCAAGGTCTGAGGGGAGAGCACAGACAGGGGGGCTCAAAAAAACCAGGAAGGACTGGTCCATCCTCACAGCAATCCCTTCTCCCAGAGCAAAGGGAGGAGAGGGGCATTAGGTGACTACAAATGCCATTATCCATAAATTATCCCAGTGAAAGAACAACCCAGAGTGGGGATTTCTGGAACGCAGGGACAGAATTCCACAGCCACGCTGTTTCATGGCAAATCTCCCTTCTCCCAAAGCTCCCTTCTCCCAAAGCTCCCTGGAGCTGGAGGCACCAGGATCCCAATGCTTTGCTCCAAGTTTTCATCCCCAAAGCAGTTCTGGCCCCACTAAAAGGAACGCTCAGGCTTTGGAAGCTGCTCCCCTCATCATTCCCACCCTCCAGACTCTTGCTTTTATTCAAAGCTTGGCATATTTGCTCACTCCTGTCTCAGTCTGATACTCCCTCACTTAATGACCTTGGATAATTAGGCTCATCCTAAAGCCAGGGAAAGCAAAAGAAATGTAAGAGATGCAAAGTTTCAAGCCTGTGACAAAGGACAGAAAACACTCCCCCCACTCAAAGCACTGCCTGTGGAATTCCAGGCAAAAGGACTGAGAGCCAAACTTTCCCAGCAAGTCAAAGAATGGAAGCAATTAAGTGTGTGGAAACCACATCTTCCTTCCTAGAATTAATTATTATTGCTTGGAGCATCCCTGAGGAGAGATCCACGAGCAGCAGCGACTCCCAACAAGCCCATTCAGAGCTGGAACAACACAGCCATAAATCTGGAATATCCTCCTCGACTTCACTACAACATCCCAGCACTAAGCTCAGAAATAACCATTTTTCAGAAGGAAAAACATTACAAGGACTGTCAACATTCCAGTCTGGTGGTTCCTGGGACAAGAGGCTCATTCCTGCCTGGAGACAAGTAATTTAAATTCTCCATCTGGGCTGGCAGCTCCTGAGCAGCACAGACAGGGATCCATGGACAACCTGGAGTGTGCTCCCCCCTCCTGCCACCATGGGCGACAGCTGGAGCTTCCCTGAGGGGAATGGAAAAGCAGGGCACTAAAACTGCTAGGAGAGGCCTTCATTCCCAAAAAAATAAGGGTTAGTGCTGACCTCACTGACAGCAGCGAAGGGGGAAAAGAAGTGCAATGTCTCACAGGTAAAATCCTTCATTTATTTGCTTTTCCTGTAAGACTTTTCCTCCTGTAAGGAAAACATTTTGCTCCTAAGGCCCCACTGAGAAATCCACTCCAAGACAAATTTCTTCAACGTGGACCAGAGGTCAGGAAAGAGCTGTGAATTAACAGCTCAGTTATATTTTGCCAAACTAACCATCCCTTCCCACACGCACGACCTCTGCTGACTTCCTGCCCTCTCCAGATGGAATTCTGGCCATTCTGACCATTCAGCAGCCCTGGACCAAGGACTGTCCCCTCTCTCTGGAAAGATAAGGGAGAAAGCTTAATCCTCATTTTATCATTTCCCACTGCCATCACCTCACCATCTGATATTCCCCTCACACACCTCTGTGCTAATTCCTTCATTTCTCATGGATTTCTTCTCCTTCTCCTGGCAATAATCAGAGCACACTGGACAGTACATTTAGCTATTGGATATTTCTGATCAAAGAGGGTTTCTCCAAGGATTGCCACTTTGCAAACCCATCACCATTCAGGAAGTTTCTCAAACCAGCCTCTCCGGTGCTCCCTCAGCACTTCCCAGTTTCCTGTTGCCATCTGCTGGTGGAATTCCAGACTCCACCGGTGGTTCTGTGTGTGTGAGGGATAAACCAGTCCTTCATACCCAGCCTGGAGTGTTCCAGGAGAGGCTGGACGGGGTTTGCAGCAAGCTGGGATAGTGGAAGGTGTCCCTGCCCGTGGCAGGGGGTGGAATGGGATGGGATTTAAGGTCCCTCACAACCCAAATCATTCCACTACCCCAGCTTGCTCCAAGCTGCATCCAATCTGGCCTTGACACTTCCAAGGATGGGGCAGCCACAGCTTCTCTGGGAAGAGTTTCTTCCAAATTCTGGAAGGATTTCTTCCCAATATCCCATCTAAACCTCTTCCAATTTGAAGCCATTCCCCCTGTCCCGTCACTACACACTCTTTCTGGAAGAAAATTGGAATTTTGCCTGCAGAGAGAAATGAAACACCAAAACAAAATGAAACTAAATCCCCAGAAGTCCAAGGAATGCATATAATCTACATTGCTCCATCTCAGAGCTTTCTACCACTTCCCAATGGCTTCAAGATCCCCAAAAATGAGCATCAAAAAGCCACAAGGACAAGGGCAATGAATCAACTGAGAAATGGAAGTTTCCCTCAAGAAATGGTTCCCAACTTCCCGAAGAGCAGAAGGAATTCGGTGGATTGTCCTGGTGGGACAAACACGGGAGCACACGAGGCTCCCTCATGGTGGGGAGGATATCCAGGAGGGATTATGCCAGGGACTGGATAAAAAGCACTCTGAGAATCAGGAAAAAAAAAAACCCCAAATATTTCAAGCCACGAGAGTGGAGCTGGCAAAACTTCAGCCCTGGAGATGGGAGCAAGAACAGGGAGCTGAAGCGGTGGAGAGGAGGAAACACCAGGAAGGCAGAACCCAACCTGACTTTAGAGACTGAACACTGGAGGAAACCCTGGGGGAAACTTGACTTGGAATGAAAGGAATTACCTCAAACTCTTCCCAGAAGCCCTGCTTGACTTTATCCGTGGTCTCTGCCAGTTTGCTGAGCTCCCTCACTCGGCTCTCGATCTCGGCCGCATTAATCCGGGTGGTGTTCAGGGGCTGAGGGACACAGACCCCAAACAGCACAGGCTTAGCAAGCAACAACCATGGAAACACAATTCAAAACACAAATCCCCTAAGATAAGGATGTTTTTATAGGAATTTTAGGATCCAGGCATCTTTTTGGACGTCAGAATTTTGGAATTCAAACAAAGGGCAGTGAGGAAGCGGACGGTGAACAGCTGCTTTTAAAGTCTCACTGTTTTTATTTAATACATTAAATTGTCTCATTTCTGGACTTGCCCTACAGACCAGAATGACACCAGAAATTCTGCACATCTGAGACAACACTCTATCCCCTCACAAGCACAACAAAACTTGTTCCCATTTAAATGACTTTGTCATCCATGCCATGAAGTTTAATTCTTCATTTTTTTGCCTCGGAAAAGAAAAAGTCTTGCAGAACGTATGGAAAAGCTGCATTTTAACAACATATGCTAGAGGTGGCAAAGCTCAGGGGTGGCCTCTCCTCCTCACCTGTTTGAGCTGCAACACGGTGCCCAAAGTCTCCACCATGGGGTTCTTCTTGTAATGCTCCACCAGATCTGTCAGAGAGTCAAACTTCTCCCCTCCACCAACGTCGTATTTGAGATCCTAAAACCACATATGCTCCTCAAAATAAATTCACTTCCCACCACCACAGCCCCTTTAGGCTGTGCCTTGCATCAGAAATAACCTTTCGAATGATGGGTAGAAGACTCTATTAAAATCCTCCTGCTAAAGGATGGAACTTTAATAACCAGAAACACAGACACACTGCAGGACATCCCCTTTCTGCCATCTCCTTGAAAATCAGTTTATCTGCTTTTCTAGAGAGCTGATTCCCTCTGAACTGGGGTCCAGGCAGTTCAAGCAGATACTGGAGCTACAGGATGAGAATCCAGGAATCAGGAATTTGAATTGATTTCCAAAACCAAGTGTATGACTGGGTCCTGAAAGGCCAGTACTGCCTGGCACCACCCCGATTTTAAGGAAGCAGTGCCAAGTTATTTTCCTCAAAGACATAAATGCTAACTGCAAAAAGGAGAGGTTTTCTGGAAAAAATAAACAGATTCTGGCAATCCAACATTTACAGTCCTGGTGGGTCATTTCTACATCCAAACTACTCTTGTTACTGCATTTTAGGTGGTTTTATACAATTAAGTCATTGCAATATCTTTTGGCACAACAGAAATAAAAGAGAGTGACAAATATCTATGGTTTATATCTATGATTATTTTTTAAATAGCAACCCATGGGCATATATTAAACATCAAAACTGTAATTTAATAATATTTCAGCGAAGAACTACTTTGAATTAAATTGAAGATTTAGATTTCAAGGCATTCCTTGGAGTGAACATTCGTTTTCACAGGCTGTTGCTCATCTATCAGGTGTGACTGCCTGAACTGACAGGAGACAGACATCTGTGCATGGATCTCCATTTATCCAATCACTCCTATTTTGATAGAATCCATTCAGGAGACTGCAAAAGCTTCCTGAGCACAGCAAAGTGTGATTTGAGCCAGAAGGCCTTGACAGGAGTCACCCAGCCAAGCAGTCCCCCAAAAAATAATCCCTGCTGGAATTCTGATGCCATCAAAGAGTCAATTTGATCGAAGGGATGACCTGCAGCACCTCAGGGAGAAGGGAAATGTGTCCAGAGCTCCTGGACCCATGGATTCCCTGCTTTTCCTACCTGGCAGTGGATCATGACGTGTGTCACTTTGGATTTGCCATCGTTGCTCTCTCCTTTGTCATCCCCCGTCCTCACGGAAAGGACAAAGTCCCCAGGGTGGCTCTGGCTCTCCCGCACCAGGAAACTCCCATGTTTTCCTTTCTCTGTCAGGAGTTTCTCAGCTTCTCTCCCAGAGAGATGCCCGTGAAACCACCTGGAAATAAAGGGACATGGAGGGAGACACGCTGCTTAGCATTCCAGCTGAATCCACTTGGTCCAGGTGTTTATTATAAATGAAATCCTCCTGTTCACTCAGCAGCAGCCAGGCCTAGGGAAAACCTCAGCTGGTAAAAACAATAAATAAAATAAGCCTTGGAAGTGTCCAGGTGCACACCAGTGAGGACAGAAACACTTCAAAGCACTTCCATGGAGTTTCACACAAGCTTCCAGTGAAGCTTTGATCTGGATCCTTCACAACAATCCCAGTGGATTCAAATAAACACCAGGTTACAGCCCAACCTCCCCCTCAGTCACAGCATTTATCCTTCTTTTATTTCCTTCATGAAACTTTCCTGATAAACTTGGGAACTTTACACTTTTGAGACCTCACCCTTCTATCCCATTAGGAACTGGAGAGGATAATCCCAGCAACCTCAGTTCTTCAGGAAATAGGGCCAAAAAAGCATCAATCCTCCCCACCTCTGTTAAGTCATTCTGAGGAGTGAGAGAACTCATTTGAATATTTTTCCTTGTTTTTTTACTTCTAGGAATAAACAGGTATCTGCTGGTTTAGTTCTGACCACTGACATTTCCTCAAATCCAGAGTCTCAAATTCTCCCTATCAACCACGTTCCTCAAAACAGGAGTTTGAGGAATCTGAGGATTTGTAAAGCCTTCACTTTCTACCCACTGCTAGGAAAAGCACAAAAAGTTATGCCCAGAAACATCCCTGGGAATTCCTTGCAGCAACAGCAGCACCAGGAGAACGTCTCCAATTAAACATTCTCCCAGTAAAAAATAAAGGGAATTACACCCTCTTTTTTAGTCCTTTCCCACCCAAGGAAGAATGCTGAAGGGAACAGGTTCTGAGGCTTGGATTGCTTCACCTTCAACCACGTTTATTCATCTATTTTGCAAGGAACCTCCCTGAAATGAATCCAAGGTTGTGGCCACCCTTTTCCCAGATGGAGGCTGAATGTTCAGAGGGATAAACACGGCATTTATTAAGAAGCACGAGGACACTGAGGTTCCACCACTTCTCTGACCTTTCTGACGTGGGATCAGCACAGTTGAGGGGATATTTCAGCTCTATGACATCTCCATTCTTTTCCTTGAGCTGCCCATGGTGCTCCATGTAGTACTGGACCAGCTCAGCCAGCGTGGCAAACTTCTCTCCCCCATAGAGGTCATAGTAGTCACCTGTGTTCTGGATCTTGATGTGGGTGACAGCTCCAGTTCGTCTGAGATTTGAAAGAGAGGACAAAAAAAAACCCTTCCCAAGTCAGCTGATCAATCAATCAATCAATCACTTTTATATTTGGTGATGCCTGAGGTGGAGAAATCCATACTCACAATTCCAGCACTGAACTACTGCAGAAGAGCTGAGCCACTGCCCGTGTGCTTCAGCTTCTCTGCCCACCAGCCAGGGAGAACAGGGAAACAATTCCATGCTGGAGGGATCCTTGAAGGCAGAGGGAGCCCTGCAGCCCCACGAGCCCCAGCAGAAACCCCTCAGATCCACACAGAATTCCACACACAAGCACAGGGGTGGAGGGTGAGAGGAGCTCAGCGTTCTGGAGAGACCCACAGAGCTGGTTTGCTCCTTCCTCCAGAATTCCCACCAGCTCCCGAGGATTCTCCCTCAGGAAACATTTCCCTCTGCCTGCTGCCACAGTCTCCAATATTAAGGAAGAGCAGCTCCCAGCAGGAATCCCCTCCTGTGCCACAAGGCCCGTTATCTCACAAGTATCCAAGCAGCACAAACTCTTATCACCGATTCCACTTTTCCCTTTTCCTTTATCTACTTCCTCTCGCTGTCTTTTCCCCATCCCTACCACACAGTGTCAGGGGACAACTGTCACAGAAGGCCTATTTTGGAAGCTGAAAAAGCCACAGTTGCCCTTAAAAACTTGCTGACTTTTCCTGTGCGAGGAGAGTCTGGATTTCCTGCTGGATCACTAATTCCCAACACCTCTGCTCCTTCCAGCTGGTTATCAAATGGATTTGGAAAGGGCTAAAAGCAATGTTATTATCAACCTATTTCTGCTTCCCCCGAACTTTTCGGTCCTGCTGTAAAATTAGAATTCACCCCCCTCCAACCTAGAGCTGGGTAAAAGTATTTGAGAAGCACTTCAGGGAAGACGGGAGAAAAAGAAGAGGGAAAAGTGAATGACACTAAAAAGTGATCCCTGTATTCTTTCACCTCTTTCAAGGAGCTCATCCACAGCTCTTTCCCCACAGGACAGCAGCAAATTAAGATTATTACCAGCCTGGGGTGAGACTGGAAAGATCCAAACTCACCTAACAGAGAGTGTGAAGTCTCCTGGGTTACTTTTGCTGGGCCGTGCCAGGAAGCTGCCATCGACTCCTCTCGTTAACAGCAGGTTTTCTGCCTCCACCCCAGTGATATTTGGATGAAACCATCTACAAGAGGTTAAAAATAAAGAATGTTAATAAATAAACAGCAGGTTTTCAGAGTTAACTCACACAGAGCAATCCGACAGCTTCCAAACTGAGCTTTGTACCTAAATTAATAAAATTTCCCTTCGTCATTAATTTCATATTGCAACTTTATATAATGCAATTTTCTGCAAGCCCAAGAATTACACTTATCCACAGTGACTGCCTAGATTAAAATGATATCAAAGGTACACAACATAAACACAGCCCAGAAGTGGTATTTCCTTACTCCAGGAAAACACAGCGCACAAAGAGACTGAAAGACAAACAGGAAAAATACCCTAAAAATAAAACAAAACATCCAAAGTGACACTTGACAACATTCTGAAGGTTAAAAACTGAACAAAACCTCATGGTTTAGGGCACAGCTGAGGGGGTCAGGAAGGAACTCCCCGCGTGGACACCCCACTGCTCTTCCTCCCAGGAATGTGGAGCCGGGGTCGGATCTGTCCCGCTTAAATACGACCACAGAGGAATCTCCTATTGATCCTCACCACCCACAAACTGCCCTCAATGACTATCCCAGAGCCCAGGCAGAGCTGGGGCTGGGCTGTGGCCAACAGCTCCGTGTCCCCACCTCTGGCATTGACTTTGGAGACTTATTTGGAGCCACTCGGTGTCACCACTGCCTCTGCTCTTATCTGGAATTTCCCCATTTTTATTGCAGCCCTGAACGAGTTCTGCATGAAAGGACGTGGTGAGGATTTTAGAAGCTAAACTCTTAAAATAAACCGTCAGAGCAGCAATGTGAGCACCCCAAGTTCAGCTCTGTCACCCCTGCCCTCGGCAATTAAAAATCACCTTGAATTTTCAGAGCTAAATGCTCGTTCTTGTGTGCAGAAAGAACTCAGCCTGCTCCTCTTTTACACCTCTGGGTTTTTCCAAAGTACAGCAAAATATATCCAAAAAACTCCAAAGACAGGCTCATCACAGAGAGAGGAGTGTTATCTCCAGAAAAACTGAACAGCATTCCTGAGCCTTCCTGATCCAGTCAGCATTTCAGGCTAAATTGCTAAATCAGCAAAATATGAGAGCATAGGTCTAAATTTAGGGTTATTATTTCAATTGTTGCAGCAATTCCTCCTCTACTGAAAAGTTGCCAATACTCCCACCAAAGCCTTCTCCAGACCATTCTCTTCAGAAACGTTCCGGAGTTTCAGGATTCTAGAAAATCCAAATCTCTAGCAAGTCATTCAAATGGGAATGAGGATCCATTTTACAAGTAAACTGCCTGAATCTTTTTCTGATTCTTGCTTTTTTCACCCTTGTTAATCATATTCCACGTGCACCACGAAAATCTAGTGAATAATCCCCATCTTTCACTGAAGAACAACACAGAAAATATCAAACTTATGCACAGGACATGGAAAAAACCATTCAAAAATACATCCAAGTTATCACAGCAAATGGGAATGAGCTAATTAATAATGTTACATTTACGTAATGATTATTCAAAGGTCAAGGGAAGTTCTCACAAAAGAAACTGCACAAGCACCAGTACCTGGGATGAACTGAACATTCAATAACACATTTCAGCCTACAACAGGTTGCCTGGAGTAGGTGATCACATATTTACCACATTTCCACTCCCAAAATTTTACTTCCATTAGGAGAAAACAAAAAGAACCCCAAAAAAAACCCATGAAAAATGTGCAGTAATAATTTGNAACAAAAAAAAACCAAAAAAAAACCCCATGAAAAATGTGCACTAATAATTTAAACAGTTCACAAGCTTTTTAAATATGCACAGGATTCAAGAAAAACCTTGGTAAGTTCTGGAGTTTATATCAAAAAATGTATAAACAGATAGAGGAGAAATCATTGGGACTGGTTCTCCAGATTTACCACACTGACATTCCATAAACTTTAACCAATGGAATATCTTCTGTATCCCACCCTGAACCTTAAGGAAGGAGCTGTACACTGTTACAGTAGAGGAAAAATAATAATTTACGTACAGAGGCGACTACAAATAACCAGCATTTAAAGGAGAGGTTAAACACACAACACATGGTTTAAACCCCAAAATCTCTCCCCAACATCCACGTAAAGATGCCAAAAGCCAAGTGCAGCAAAGCCAAGCTACACCTGGGAGGGTTTCTTGCACTTTATGTAACTCTGGCTCTGCTGGCGCCTCGTCCTCCTGCTCCCTCAGCTCCGTATTTTTGGCTTTGAGTAGGAAGCTGCATTTGTCAGCCACCCCAAATAGCAGAATGGGGGTGTCAGTGATCCCTGCCAGCGGTTCCGGCCGCCAGGAGGATCCTCCTTGAAGTGCTGCCATCCCAACCTTGGGGCTGCAGCCCTTCCAAACTGGGAGGGGACAGCAAAGGGCCAGCGCTCACCAGTGACACCCCTCCCCAACCCAGGACCTGCTCTCACGCTTCCTTTTATAGGGATGGAATGCATTTTGGGCTTTTTATCCTGCTTTCCCTCCCCATCTCCGTGGGAGCAGGTGCAGAGCTGGCCCGGCCAAGGGCAGTAAATACAATCACAGAAGTCACCCAAACCCACGCTCGTGCCAAACTGGCTCCTCACCATCCCTCCCGCAGCAATTCCCACTCCGGGGCTCGGAATACACCATTCCCAGCCCAGAATCAGTTCACAGCAAGGTGGAAATGTTGGTAGGAAAGTAACCAGTGAAATAACAGAGTCTCATTTACAAAACCAAGGGGGTATCAGCAAAGCAAGGAACCTTCTGATGAAAAAAAGAAAAAAACAAAAACATGGTGGAAAATCCATCCTTCCCGCAATTATCACTTTTTTTTAATCATGGCCCAGCAAAGACCAGCAGGATCTGTGCTCCCTAAGCCACACACTGCCAGCACATTTCCCTCTCACCAAACAAAAAGAAATAAATCAATACAATTTTCCATGCTGTGATTGGGTTTTTTAATCACCTTTGCAAGAGCAGGAGAGATGAAATCAGTTCTGTCTCAGCTGTCACAACCACAGCACCGGGGACGTGCTGACGGGTACTTTAATTACTCCTATTTATAGGCTCATCAGTTGATATTTCCCAGCTTTTTTCAGTCTCCCTCACAAGTTACAATTTAGGGCTCTGAGCAGAGTAACAGGATTATTCCTGGCAAGGAGGAAGTTCTCAGTGTTGCCAAAAGGTAACTTGTTCCCAGCCTGAGCAAGGACATCCAGAAAACCCAACCTGGACCAAAGTTCTTCCACATAGCTAAAAAAATCCCAAATCCAACTGTAAATGGCCACGGACTGAAACCAACTCATCCAGGTTCACCATTGTGAGCAGACAGAGAGAGAGGACAACATATCCTTGGAGAAGTAATAATTTAATAGGTATTACTTATAAAGGTAAATCAATCGAAATTGTGGCTGCCTATTCCTGGAAGTGTCCAAGGCCAGATTGGATGGGGCTTGGAGCAACCTGGGACAGTGGAAGGTGTCCCTACCCATGGCAGGGGATGGAATGGGATTATCTTTCACATCCCTTCCAATCCAAACCATTCTGGGATTCCACGAATCTCAGAATAGGCCTGTTAAAAAGGATAAATACGTGCATAATCTTTTCTACGAAAATAATTCCTCTGAAGTCCAACGTTCACCAAAACTCCGAGCCCAAAAGGACACCTAATACCAGACAGATATCAAAATACATTAAGGACAGCGAGAAGCTGCAACAAAGAAATGGATTCGGCTGTTTTTCACCGTGCTCTAACAGTGCCACAAGGGTTTGAAACTAGAGTGAATGCTGACAACTGATTAAGAGCGCAGGTGTGAGGAGCTCAGGAACACTCCTTTTGCAGCTGGGTCGTGTTTTAGGGTCGGTAAATCACAGGTGCTGGCCCTCCATGGAACACGAACCCCCAGATTCGGTACTGAGCAGGTCGCACTCACGATCAATTCATCTCGGCTCCGCTGCTCCACGAGGACACCCATTTGAACCCCCAAAAACCGGGGGCACCGGGGCAGCTCCGGCCGCCAGCGGGAGCCGGGGAGACTCGAAACCACCCGATCCCTCCACCCCCGGGGAGGGTCCCCCGGGAACGGGCGGGGAGCGGGATCCGGAAGCGGGGACACCCCCGGGAACACACGGGAGGGGGCCCCGGGAGCCGGGACATTCCCCCGGGAGCGGGCGGGGTGGGCGCTGCCCGGGCGGGTCCCGGGGGTCCTGCCCGTCCGCGGGGAGCAGCCC
>VZTG01008974.1:18587-35413 GCA_013397845.1 Melanocharis versteri | reverse complement strand
TGTTTTGGGCTTCACACCGAGGAGCGCTTGGATGTGCGCTGGAGCTGTTGTAACCAGCGTGCAGGAGCATTTTAAGTCATGTAGAGGCGCACAGGGAGCAGGGCTTGTTCAGCTGCGGCTGGAGGAGGTGGCTGGCAGCTCCTAGAAAGGTGCAAAAGCTGTTTTGGATTCTTTTATTTTATTTTCTCTGTGCCATAACGAGCCCTAAACCCTGCTGTCTGTGATGGCAGATGGCGGGTGAGAAGGCGCCGGAGAAGAAGCCAGCTGAGAAAAAGCCAGCCAAGAAGAAGGCAGGGGAGAAGAAGCCGGCGGAGCAGAAGCCAAGCCAGAAAGCAGCAGGGGACAAGAAGAAGAGGGTGAAGAAGTACCATGCCAGCCGTAACCCCGTCCTGGCCCGGGGCATCGGGCGCTATTCCCGCTCAGCCATGTACGCCAGGAAAGCCCTGTACAAGCGCAAGTACACGGCCCCAGAGACAAAGGTAGGGTGGGAAACACTGTGGGAATAATCACGTTTGTTGTGGTGTCTGTGGTTTGAAATGTGCTGAGTTTTCCCTGTTCTTTACACACAGATAGAGAAGAAGAAGAAGGAAATGCCCCGTGCCACAATCACTAAGCCAGTGGGTGGAGACAAGAATGGAGGCAGCCGGGTGGTTAAAATCCGGAAGATGGTATGGAAAAGCATTGGGATGCTCGTGGTTTGGTCCAGGTAGCTCTAGGCTGGGTGATGAGCCTCGTGCCTGGGGTGATGTAGGGACCTCAGCCTGGGCTGTGCTTCAATGTTGGCAGTGCTTTCCTCGAGTACAGACTCAGTATTCTTGGGAGATGGCGGAAGTTTAGGTGGGAATTCTGTGCCTTGTGTGTTGCTGTGCTGAGGTGGAAGCACACACAAATACAGAGCTGGACACAAAATTGTCCAGGAAACACTCGGTGCGTTCCCAAGCAGCAGCTGCATCAGAAACCCACCAGCAAGCTGAACTTTTGGGAAACAGGGAGAACCTTTTTGAGGGGTTGCTGTCCCATGGAACACAGGTGGTACAAGATGTTTGTCCTCTGTTCCCAGCCCAGGTACTACCCCACGGAGGACGTTCCCCGGAAGCTGCTGAGCCACGGCAAGAAGCCGTTCTGCGAGCACAAGCGGCGCCTGCGGGCGTCCATCACCCCTGGCACGGTGCTGATCCTGCTCACCGGCCGGCACCGCGGCAAGGTGGGCACAGCTCCTGCCCCCAGGGGTTTGGCAGCGTTTCAGGCACCCTGAATTTCCCAGCTGATTTCATCTGACCCTGCTCGGCCGCTGGTGCAAGTCTGTGATTTCTGTCTGGGTGTTTTCCATGTCCAGCCTTCAGGGGAGGCAGAGGTGAAATGTTTGTTAAGTGAAGGTTGTTCTGAGCAGAGCTGGAAGTGAAACAGGCTCAGCCAGTTGCTTGGACAACGTGCAGGGAGTCTTGTTGCAGTGCAGAGCAGCAGAGGCAGTGCCTGTTTTGTTGCTGCAGCAGCAAACAGCTTTCTCCTGCAGCAGTTATTGCAAAGGAAAAATTAGAGTTTCATTCTTAATCTAATTATCAGGGCAACACTGGATTGTTGTATTGGGTTCTCCATTCTCAGGTTGGTCACCAACACAGCTGGCATCCTTTATTTTCTTGAATTCTTTATCTTTGATGTCACATTTTGTAAAGAATGCTGTCAGAGAAGGAAAGCTTGACCAGAAGGAACAAAACACAACAGGGAGGTGGCTGTGACTGAGTGATGTTACAGGGTCTTCATGATTTTTATCCAATTCCTGCCTGTAACTTGTACAAAGGATTTAGATGATAGGACGGATTTTGGGTTTGGGATGGCTGTTGCCATCCTGTAGGATGGGAGAGGAGTAAAACTGAAGTAATTGGCTTTGCTCAGCCTTGAGAGATAAAGCTCATGCAGAGTCACACTCCGTTGGAGAGGAGGTAATGAAGTGCTGGAGCTTGGATCACAGGGTGGCAGCTCCTCAGGTGGCACAGCTGCCTCACACCTGGAGCACTGTCAGTGCTTGTACCAGTAACAGAGGCATAATCCCAGTCTGGCTGTGGTATGGAGTCTCTGGGACCTGAGGACTGATGTCCCATCTCATTTCTTTACAGCGTGTTGTGTTCCTGAAGCAGCTTGATACTGGCCTTCTGCTTGTTACAGGTAAAAATGTTTATTTAAACGTGGTGGTGTTTTGGGAGGTCCTGTGGATTTGGGATGGGTTTTTTAAGTTCAGCTTTGTCACTGGGGTGAGTAGCACAACAGATCTGCATGTGTTTGGTTTGGCACATCAGTGTGGAATCACATTTTGTGATGGAGTCATCACCCCTGGTGGTGTCCAGGGAACGACTGAATGTGGCACTCAGTGCTCTGGTCTGTGCTCCTGTTGACGAGGTGGTGATCAGTCAGAAGTTGGACTTGATGATCCTGAAGATTTTTTCCAACCTTAGTAATTCTGTCATTTGTGGCTTTGCAGGGAGGTGGAGGGGAGATAATTAAACTTCAGTACCTGACTACCTGGAGGAGCTCAGGAAGGCGATTTTTATATTTCTAGAGGGCTTTGACTGTTAAAATTTTAGCTGTAGGCAACTCTGAAGGAACTGGTCATCACATAGACTACAAAAATTCAGCTTCAAGGCAGTGGTTTTCACCAGAAAAGCTGACTTTGTTATTTCTTGTCTTCTCTGCCTTCAGGCCCCCTGGCTGTCAACCGCGTCCCTCTGCGCAGGGCCCACCAGAAATTCGTTATCGCCACATCCACAAAGGTGGATCTCACTGGGGTGAAAATTCCCAAGCATCTCACTGATTCCTACTTCAAGAAGAAGAGGCTGCGGAAGCCCAAGCACCAGGAAGGAGAGATCTTTGACACTGAGAAAGAAGTAAGGGACAGGGTGGTTTCTTCTTCCTGAATGTTCCAGGCTAGGCTGGGAAGGGGGAATCAGCAGGAAACAAGCAGGTGGATTTTAAGTGGTCATTAATAAAGTGAGGTGATACTATTAAAAGTCCTACCCCTTATAAATTTGGGGTTTTTTTCTCGGAGGAGGAGTGATTATTCCAGTTAAATGTCTTTTTTGACCAAGAAGTATCTTTGTTGTGTTGGCTCCAAGGGGTGCTTCAGTGCTCCACCACCACCTTCCCATTATTGAGAACAAATGGAGGAAAGATTTCTTGAAAATGCCAAAACTCAGGGTTTGCCCTGAATTTTCTGCTCTCTGTGGAGGATTCTGCAGTTGCTCCCCAGAGTTTTGATGTTGTTCTTTGTGCTCTGCAGAAATACGAGCTGACGGAGCAGCGCAAGACAGACCAGAAGGCCGTGGATTCCCAGGTCCTGGCTCGGATCAAGAAGGTGCCTCAGCTCCGGGGGTACCTGCGCTCCACGTTTTCTCTCTCAAATGGAGTTTATCCTCACAAATTGGTGTTCTGAGCCTTCTGGAAGCACCACATTAAACTCCAAGGGAAAAAAAGCAAGAATTTGTGGTGTGTTCATTGCAGTGTGTAACAACAGGTGTTGCACGACTCTTGCAGTGCTTGAAACTCTGAGGGGCTGCAGGTAGTGACCAGAATTTGGAGTGTGCAGAGTTTGGGGCGTAGGAGTTTTGGCTCTTAGTTTTGTGGTGCTTGTTGAATTTTTTTAACTATTGAACCTAAACAGGAATTCAGCTTTCTTAACTCTGAACGAGCTGGGGAGGGATCCTGAACAGATTTTGCTTTGGGAATAGTAGATAATGCTGGGCTGACACAGTGCAGGATAAAATCTGGATTAAATATGACTGTGCTGAACCTCAGCAAATAAAGAAATTTTTAGAGGTATTTCAGGAGCTATGCTTTGATTTTGACGTGGAAATGCTGGGAATACTCCACAGTTTTGCAGGATAACTTACTCCTGAAACAAAATTTGGAGTGTCCCTTTTCTCTTCTTTACCCTTGTGGGATGTAAGGAATATATCTGCTTAAAAAACAAAACAAAAGCATGACCTTAATTCTGTAGGCTTGGAAATTGTTTCAAAATCAACCTGTTTTGTGATAGAGAAGTATTTTTTTTATCTTGGGAGACTTCTTGAGTCGCTACAATTTTTGATATCTCAAAAAGTGGCTGAAAGTGAGTGGAGAAAGTTCATCCTGTGTTTCCTTTGTGTTGAACTCAGCAGAAATCAATGCTTGGATAGCAGTAGCTCTGCTCTTACACAAACCAGGGATGTACAGATCACCGAGTCTGGCACTGTGGAGCTCTTCCTTAGCCAGACTTCTGCAGGAATCCAGGTTTATGTAACTGCACCATCTGTCTGCCCAGTAATTCTGAGCTGAAGTAGCCAACAGGGTTAGACTTGACGAGAAATAGAGATTTCATCAAATTCATCCAGGCTCCATGAAAAGGGGATAGGAAAGGGAGCAATACAGCCCTCTCTGAGGTGGAAGCCATGCTCAGTGGGAAAGAGGAATTGGGCTTGGAGTGCTCCAGAGGCAGTGAAAGGACTTGGACACCTGTGGAGTACCTGGTTTGCACCAAGGAGCTACAGTCTGGTGCTGGTGGGTGTTAAAGTGCCTGGAAGTGGAAGCACTGGGCACTCCCACCATCCTGCTGTTGATAATTACCAGGCTGGGAGAGCTGGGGGTGTCCAGCCTGGAGAAGGGAAGGCTCCAGGGGAACCTTGGAGCCCGTTCCAGTGCCTAAAGGGGCTCCAGGAGAGCTGGAGAGGGACTTGGGACAAGGGATGGAGTGTCAGGACAGGGGGAATGGCTTCCCACTGCCAGAAGCAGGGCTAGATGGGATATTAGGAGGGGATTCTTCCCTGTGAGGGTGGAGAGGCCCTGGCACAGGGTGCCCAGAGGAGCTGTGGCTGCCTCTGGATCCCTGGAAGTGTCCAAGGTCAGGTTGGACAGGGCTGGGAGCACCCTGGGATAGTGGGAAGTGGCGGAGTTGGAACAGGATGAGCTGTAAGGTCCCTCCCAAGCCAAACCAGCCTGGAATTCTCGCTGAAGTATCAGTGAGGCTCAGCAGAGGGAGGCAGTGAGCTGGCTCTGTCCTGTGCAGAATTCCTGGCCTGGCTGCGAGGTGTCTCTTGTTCCGTGCTGTTTTCTGCCCTGTGTTCTTTATTTTCCCTACAACTGGAATTTTGTCTGTTATTGGTTGCATCTCCTCTTGTGAGTGGTTTGGTGGATAATGGGTTTAGTCAGAAGTTTTTAAGTTAAAGGGAGTTTTTCCTGCAGTTCTGGGAATGGCATGTTTCCATAAATCAACTCTTAAAAAGATTCAGAAGGGTTGCATACATCTCCCTGCTGCTGCTAAGGTAGGTCTAAGAAAAATCTTAACCAAATAGGCTTAGAAAGTTCACTTAAATTAAAAATGGTGTGGGGGAACACTGAAATGGGGAAAGCCCCCTCCAGCAAATAGAATCAGTTTGTATGAGCACGTGGTATTGTAGTCTGCAACCCCCAACTCAGCCACACGCTTGTGCTTTTGAGGGAAAACTGCAGGAGGTATTAATGCTTCCAGTCATTCCCATCCCTCTGGGAGTGGGGAAGTTGCAGTAACAAAACAGCCCCAAAAACAGTCGGGTGTGGAGATCCGACGGTGTTCTCTGGAATTCCTGGTTGCTCTGACACATTCCTGCTTTGTGGATTAGGAGGCACCTGAAACCATTGGGAGGGGAGGCTTTTCTGCCAGTGTGCTGTCAGGAAGTGATTTGGAAATGGGAGTTGGTTATCAACAGATGCTGGTCTGGAGCAATGGCCTCACGTGCTGCCATTGTCCTGTTCCTGTCACCTGTGATGAGGTGGTGACAGGAACACACCCTGCAAGGTGGGGAGGGAGGGAGGAATATCTCTGCTCCTGTCAATCCCTGAGCTGAGTCACTGGCCCAGCTGGATGCCAGTGTCGCACCAAGGGATGTGGGAGCAGGGGAAATTGGAACACCAAATCCTGCCTTCCCGAGGCCGAGCAGCTCCTCAGGCCTTGCTGCCGGAAATGGAGATTGCAAAACACTTGTATTCCATAGGGAGAGGCAGCCAGTGATCAGCTGTGATGTGTCTGTCTCCAACCTCCCAAATATTTTCCCTGAGTTCTGTGAAATCTGCCTTCTTTCTGAAAAGCTGCAGGGGGAGGGATGGAAAACAGGAAAAACGAGGCCTGGCCAGGTGACCAGCACAGAGGGATTTTTCAATCCAGATAATGCTGGCCCCTACCTGAGCACCACTTGCAGCACATAAAGAGCCTTTGTGTGTGTTCTGGCTGTCCCCAGCGTTTCCCATTCCCAGCATGTGAACAGATCTGCAGCCTGGGCTCAGCTGAGTCACTGCTTTTCCCTGGGCAGCCCCCACAGAAGAAGCCAGAGACATCCAAAGCCTCCATCACCCAATGAAAAGTGCTGGAGATGTGCAGCTCCAAAAATAGTGACAGCCTCAACCACAGCAGCACTTCATTAGCATCAAATGTGCTCTTTGCTTCAGCTGCCTAATAAAGTGATATGTAATTATAATAAAGCATCCTTTGGAGAGGAAAGAGAGAAGGATGTTGGCTTTCCCGGGGAATTGATAATAAGATGTGATGCCTTGTTATCTCCAGGCACCTATTTTTTACCTGTCAGCTGCGCAGTGACCTGGTGGCTGCAGCTCCAGCCCAGGGAGGCTCTGTCTGGTTGCCACGGCAGGCAGTGGGCTCAGGGAGGCAGACACTGCCTTTGCCTCTGGAATGAGGATCCTTCTGGAACCAGGATCCTCAGGAGAAACTGAGGCTGAGTTCAAAGACAAAGTCCTTTCCAGTGCCAGGTTTGTAGAGAACAGTTACCTGTGGCATTTCAGCTGTGACACTCTCGGGTTTAAGCTTAATTAAAGAAGATGCTCTGGCTGGAGTGTGGAGGTGCTTTTATGGGACTGCCACACCTTTTGGGCTGGGTGGTGAGGGAAATTTGCCAGATTCCCAGATGTCCAGTGACTGGCTGCTCAGTTCACCTGGGCTGTAGGATGTGCTTTGTCATGAAGGAGAGGCCGAACCTTTATCTGCCAGCATATTTCCACCTGAGCCCTGCCCTCCCTCTCTGCAGAGTTCAGAACTGTCACAAGCAATTCACTCTGGATGTGAGCTCAATAAAGAATAATCAAATAAATGCCAATCCCATGGATACACCATAAAGAGCTCCTGCTCCTGTCCTGGTTTGGGAACAAGTTCCCAGCCACTATTTACCTGTTAATTGGATTTCTCCAGTTCTCCTGCATTGCAGTCTGCACTAAGCACTGGACAACTCATTGCTTAAGCAATTACAGCAATTAAATCCTTATTTTTATAAGGATCTTATTCATAACAGTCCTTGCTATGTTTTGTTCTGGAAGCCACTGGTTGAGCAAAGCCAGGCAGTGCCTGAGTCACTGCAGAGGGTGGGTCTGGGATGGTTGCATGTGGAATTTGACATGGGCGCCACTCAGCAACCAGGACATTTTTCTTTATGTAGTTACTTTTTAATTATTTGTTTGTTGTTTGGAGTGTTTCAATCAGAGCAGTCTTAACCCTCTCCCAGATAGCAATCAAAAACCCCATTTTTGTCAGCTGGCTGGCTTTTTTGACTCATTTTATCTCTTTTTTCTCCATTATTTCAGTATTTATCTCAGGGGAAATGACTTTGCATGATGGATTGCACGCAGAGCCAGCAGCTTCTCTGATCTAAGCGTGGTTCACACTCCACCAGACATAAACACTTATTAGTTGTAATGGTGATGAGGAGAGAGGAAGCACAGTAGTCAAAATAGGACTTGAGATGAAAGAAATCCAATGTTTTTTTCCTCAGCAATATTGATTTTCTGTGTGATCCTGAGCAAGTCACTTATTTTCAGTGAGGTCTGTGCTCACATACTGCAGAAAGCAGAAATACTTGCTCTTGTCTGGTCTCAAGAAGTGTTTTGTACTTCAGAAAATGTAAAATTTACGTCCGTTTTCTAAAGTACATAAAAGAATAAGCTGCTTGGCTGACACTGAGAGGGGACCTGATCCATTAATCTGATCTTGTCCTATGAGATCATATCAACATTTCAGACTGAAAAATACAAACCTTGTGTTGTGTTGAAGACTGGCACAGGTGGCACAAAGAATAAATGTTCTCAAAGTCTTATTTATCAGTTTTAATGTCACTTTTTTTGCAGAATTTAGGCTGTTTTATTTGTACAGGGCAGCAGAGCTCAAAGATTCAGAGACTCTGGGGGCCATTGTGTGTTTCTGCAGTTGCCCAATTAACAGCTCCTGGTGCTTTGCCTGCAGATTGGTTTTAATGATGATCATAACCAGCTTCTCATATTTTACATCTGCTGAGCACTTTGGCCTTGTGACACCCAGCACAGGTGAAAAACTGCCATTAGAACACCCAGAAACCACACAAAGGTCGAATGATTTCTCCAATCCATTGGAACAAGCCAGTGGGATGCAAAGAACCACCCCAAGGAGCACAAGGAAAGGCTCTAAATCTCATGGGGAAAATAAAGATTAAACCAGAAGCAATTTCATCTTCATCTATTTTGTCAGTCCTAGTGGATGAAGAGGTTTTCCACTGGCCTGACAGATGCCTTAGGATGTGATTGTTTTTAAAATTAAGGCTTTCAAGTATCACCATGTGCTGATCCTATTGTTCAAAATGGTCATTTTCACAAGAGGAAATAAAACCCAAGATAAAATGTACAAAAGCAGTCCTTGGTTCACAAGGGAGGAAGGGCATTTCTCAGAATAAGGCCCTAAAAAGAGTGATGCACCCTCAAAATGATGGCAGCATCCAAATTCCTGGTGAGAGCATCCTGCTGAACTGAGAGGAAAATCTCTTCTGTGGAATTTCATAGAAATTGGTGGGGAACCAGAATTCTTCCTTCAAGTAAACACAAAAAAATCCTGAACAAATGTCCCTGTGGAATCAGGGAGCTAAAAGAACAGCAACTCCTGCTCAAAGGAGAGGCACATGGCAGAGCTCCTGCGCATTGCACGTCATCCACATGGCTTCCCTGGGGCCTGACAAAGTGCAAAAAGGCCACTGGAAACCTGGAGCTTTGTGTTTGTGGGAGAGAAAAAAGCCAAGCACATGCACAGAGCAGGGACACAGAGGGAGAAAAAGCAAAACTGCTTTTTGAGGCTGCTGATGCAGGAGAAACTTCGAGAGGGTTGGGTTGTTTTGTGTTTGGTGGTTTTTTTGTTTGGTTGGTCGTTTTTTNTTTTTGGTTTTTTTTGGTTTTTTGGGTTTTTTTTGTTTTTTGTTTTTTGTTTTTGTTTAAATCCTGGCTTTGGTCAAAGCACTGAGCATAAAAATGTGTGGTTTATTTAATCCAACACTCCAGGAAAGACTTGCCTGCTTTGTAATTAATCAGAACTTCATCAAGGCAATGTCTCCCATCATTCGGTAACTGCCTTCTAACACAGACAACCCATTAATCCCCAAACTGCTTGACAGCTTGAATAAAAAATAGAATTAAAATAATACAAATAACAGCTCAAATTGTGTGGTTTGGGCTCCCTTGAAATAACTGCTGATTTCACAAGTGCCTGAGAAGGGTGTCCCAGTGTGAGCCAGGCAGTGCAGCTGCTCCTGGGGATTTATAATTCTCATTAGAATTTCTATCACTCTTCCCATCCTGTCACCCTGAGCTTCAACTTCTCATGTCATTCAACTGCCACCACTCCAAGCCTGGGCAGACTGGGTAATCAAGCCTAAAAAATGGCTTTTTGATGTGTTTGTCAGGCCCAATCAAGAGCCATATGATAACAGAATGGGGCCCAGCACACGAAATGTGGTCCCTGTGCTGCAGGAGCAGGGCTGGGCCGATGTCACCTGTCTGGGAAAGGATAATCTCAGTCTCATGAAGGGGGTGATGCTGGTGGCTTTGGGTGAGCGACAGCACTGCTCTGGTTCTCCTGTTGATTAATTGATTGTTTGTGGGGTTATTTTCGTTGAAGTTTAGTTTTTCCTGGTTTCTCTGTAGGCTGCTTGCGATGTTCTTTTTAAAGAAACACTGTGCTGTTGTTAAGCATAAAGTGAAGGTTTATAAAACAATTCCTATTCCCTGTCAGGACCAGGATTTTATAAGCACAGGACATTCCACTGCGGCACCATAAACTCATCTCTACCACATTACAAATTAAGAAACTCTCCTGACTGTAGCAGCATGAAAAGATTATCAACCATCCTGGCTTCACCCAGGGGCCAGTCCACCCAAAATGTGGAATGATGAATTATTTGGCCTTTCCTAGTTTGTGCCATCTGGCTGAAAGGAAAATAGGGAAAAATAGGTGAGTCAGAGAGAGCGTAAGAGAACTGCACCTCTCACATAAATCAGCAGCATCCCAAACCATAACACACATCTCCAGCCTCTTCTGTTTGTTTCCCTCATATTTATATCCTGTCAACTTGTTCACTTGCTGGGACTTTATTGTATAATAGTTATTACTCTTCTTTTAAAAGCAGATTCTTGGCTGGAAAAAGAGGAAAGAGATACTGGAAAGAACAAGAGAAATGCTGCAAGAAAGAAAGGAAGGGGAGGAAGGCTCCATGGGAAGAGCACCTTTGGAGATGGGGGCACTTAGAGCTGCAAGACAGCACCACACAGAGAGCAAAATTGTTCTTCCCAGAGGAAAACCATTCCACTTATTCCACTTTGCACAGCTTGGCTTCAGTTCTCAATTAGTGGCTTTCAGTTTTAGGTTTGTTTTGAATGCCTGTCACCACTGAAGAGAAAATCAGCACAGAGTGACATTTGCTCGGGCCAGGGATTCACTGCCCTGCCTCCCTTTTGTCAGGAAAAGGGGTTGGTAGTGCTGCAATGCCGGTGCAAACCTGCTAATTAGGAGTTCACAGTCCTGGAACTGATTAATGAGTTGCAAGTAAAAGACAAAGATGATGAAAGTTCAAAAGCCACCTCATTTAAAATCCTGTTTTCCCTCTTTTCTTTGGTGTCCTGTTGGTTCAGACTCTCCAGAGACACCTTCAACCAGACCAGGTTGCTCCAAGCCCCATCCAACCTGGCCCTGGAAAAGGGAATTGTCCCAAAATGTACTTTTCCCCCTGGAATGCTACATTGCAAATGTCAGCATTTCAGCTTTTTCTTCTGATTGGGATTGAACATTTTTAATAAATATTCTGTAAAGCTCTGCCCAGATCTCAGCTTTGACCAATTTGTGCACGGAGCCATCCGGGTGGGGAGAGAGAACTTTCCCCAGTTCTGGAATTTGGCCATTGCAGCTCTTGTTCAGGGTGAAGTAACAGGAATTTCCCCTGCGTTTGAACCAAACCCTGTTTGAGGGAATCCCTCAAATACAGAGATTGCAGGATTAGTATTTCAACCAATTCACTTGGGAAATTAGAGAAAATTCTTGAAATACAAATGTAGACACTCCAATTATTTCTTGATAGGCTAAGAGAAAAGCAGCTTATGACACTTTTTCTTTCCAAGGGTTTTAAATAAAACTTTAAGTAAAAGATGGGGTAGATCTGAAGCCAGAGATGCCGCCTTGTCACGTTTATATGTTTACAATATTGAGCAGAATATTGTACCAGATTCTTTTTTCATTTATTTATCCCTTGTGTTACTGCACCAGTTCTCAGAGAGGTTGAATTTTAAAACAGCACGGAATAGCTGTATTTAAACCTACCTATTTTTGGATAGTAATAATGAGTCTTCTGAGACGTTTGAGATTCAGAAATTCAGGACAACCACTCAGGGATCTGCTCAGCTCCCAACCACTCTTCCTCACAGATGGGCAGCATTTAGGTACTTCCACAAAAGGCTACCTGAGCAAGAAAATGAGGCCTGACATTAGGAAGAGCACTGTTAAATGCCAGCACCTCAAGAGAGGAGGAAATCCCAGAGAAAAGATCAGGCTTCCAACTTTCCAAGTTTGAAAGGACAGGGATTAAATAGTGCAGAGATGATGGAGAGGAACTGTGGTCACAGCCCTCATGGGTGAAGAAAACAGGAGAGGGAGAAAATAAACTGTTCTCTGTGCCTTCAACAGCTGGAAAAGTAAACGGAAAGGGTTAAATTGCAGTAGCACAGGTTCAGTTGTGAATTAGAAAACTCTCTAAAGGTAAAGACAATTCAGCAGTGGAAGAGACTGAACAGAGGAGCTGTGGCTGCCCCATCCCTGGAAGTGCCCAAGGCCAGGTTGGATGGGACTTGGAGCCACCTGGAATAGGGGAAGGTGTCCCAGCCCATGGGAGGGGGTGGAATGGGATGAGCTTTAAGGTCCCTTCCCAACTCAAACCATCCCAGGATTCCCAGATTCTGTGATTGCAGGTGGAGTCTCTGCTGAGACGGGCCAGGTGTGTGTCACAGCACTGCACCAAGTTGTCTCCGAGAAAACATTCCAGCATTTTTGTTATGATTCCATAATTTACATTTGTTTCCTGTCCAATTTAAGTAAGGCCAAGTTTGCAAGGTAGTGATTCATACTCTTGTTTCCTACAGCCCTTTTTCATTTTAATAAAAATATGTTTCTATGTGTTCTTCCTCCCTCAAGCCCACCTTGCAATCTTCAGCAATTATTGCTCCTCTAAATGAGAAAAATGTGAGTATTTCCCTTTGCAATTAAAATAAATTTCTGAGGTTTGGAATTATTTTATTTCACTGTCGAGTTTCTTCCTTCTCCTCTATCAAACACTGATTTTTTTCCACTTCAGCCCTTTCTAAGTTTTACTTGGAGAAACTGTATTTTTTAATCCCAGATAATGTGCCAAGAAATGCCAGTATTCCTTGGGTAGTGGCCTTATTAATGATGGCATTTGGGCTCCCTAAATAACACGTACCAGGCAGAGGAGCCAGCATTCAGGGTCTGCAAATCTGGTTAGTGCAGACCACATAAAAATAGCAACTTGTTTTTCTTTTTCACACATTTCTTAGTGCCACAATGGCCACCGAAACGGAGAGTGTCATTTCTAAATGAACAGAAAGATGCACAGCAAAGCCTTGGGATGAAAAGAGGTCTCCCCACGCGTAATAGCTGTTAACGTAAAATTAAACTGAAGGGTGAGACAATGTTGCTTTAAATCCCATTACATAATAGGCAAATTCCAAGCAGGAATAGGGAATTTCCCTTTGCAGCTCACAGGAGTGAATTTTTGCCCACAGATCAAGAGCATCTTCTGCTAAATGTCAGTATCTGTGATGTCCAGAGAAGCACAAGGACACAGGAGACCTGCACAGGAAGGAGCTGATCCCAAAATCCTGCCAGCAGAGGCAGAGGCAACCACAGCAGCTCAAGGAATGCTCAACGGCTGCTCCAAAATAATGGAAAAAAATGCAAAATAAGGGAAGCAAAAGAGTGGTTTTCTGTAGGAGCCTATTTACCAGTTGAGGGTTTTATTCCTTCAGCTTGATGATATGTGTCACAAAGTTATTTTGGTCTACTTTTTAAATCTTCCCATAAAGTAGTCCAAGAGTTCTTTGTAGTTGCTGCTGTACCCTCCGACTGCACACTGAAGTTGCAGTGGCTGACGTTTGCCGGTGACAGGCAGAACACAAATATTATATTTTTTTCATTCCATTACACAACATCTTCTGCAGCAGATGCCGGGCAAACTGCATGGAGTTTGCTGCATCCAGTACAGCCCTAGCACTGAAAATTCCATGTAGGAAGCCACATCAGCATTCCATGCTATGTAAGTTTATAGATTGTACAACACACCCTTAATTCCTGAATGGCAGGCACTTCAAATAATTTAGGAAATTACATTTACCAGTAATTATTTTATTTACCAGCACTGAGGCAGGGCAAGGCACATTTCTCAGTTTTATTCCATGGCTTTCATTCAATAACTGCTTTTTAACTTTGAATGGTCAAGTCAATAGAATTCAGAAGAACTCCAAATAAGCGAATCAATAACTATAAAATGGTGAATATCCCTTCTGCTCAGCTTGGGAAGTCTTCACACAGATATGGCTAAAAGGAGGGTTTCCAAAACACCTGCACAACATGCAGGTCAGAGCCAAGGGAGCTGTTTTCACTGGGGCAGCTCAGGTTACTTCCCACAGAAACCCACATGGATCAGGATCCTTCCTGGGAGAAATTGTCACCAGCCCCCAGACAAAGGACAAACTACAGCCCCTGTCAGGGAATAACGTGGCCACACACCTCATCCAGTGCCTCACCTGCTGTGGAAGCTTCCAGAGCTTCTCTTGCCTCTCCTGGCTCTGAGTCAGCTCCTCATTCCAATAAAAGGCCTTGGCTTGCATCCCAAGGCAGTGGATTGAATCCACAGCCATATCCAACATGGATTTTCCATCTGGGAGCTGCCGTGGCAGCCACATTCCCCTGGGATAAAGCAGTCCAGGAGGCCTCGGAAAGAGCACGGGAGAGCTGCAGACAAGGAATTTTCAGCCTGGGGTTACCCAGCCTGTGAAACAGCCCTTTGGAGAACAGGTACAATCCAAACCTCTGGAAAACACTGCAAACCCCTTTGCTGATGTCCTTCACCTTGCTTGTGAAGGGAATATCCCATTTGACTCCCAGCTCTGCTGTTTGTGTTGATTTTGTGGAAGATACTCAACTAGCACCGTGATAGTACCACAAGATCTAAAGATAGAATTTTTTTTTTTTGGTGGAATGTTCCTCCCACTAAAATGCACACACACTTGGTGTTTCTCTCCCTCTATTCCTGTCACGTGTGGATGGATGAAAACAATGTCAAACTCCCACTCTGGTAACAAAACAATAAACACCCGTGGCTGTCTCCCCATGAAATGTTGTGACTAATCCAACCCCAGCAGCTTTTCCCTCACTCCAAGGAACCTTCAGGAGCCTGGCTTATCTCCCCCGCCAGAACTCAGCTGCCACGTCCCACCTGCCATAAAATCTTCCAATCTCAGCGTTCCCTCTCTTCTGAGTCCTCCCAGGGCTCCCACGGGAGGATCAGGGTCTGTCTGCAGCCGTTGTTCTCTCTGTCACGTCTTGACCAAAAATAACAGATGCCCATGAAGCTTCTCCCTCATAAAAAGCTTTGATAGCAGCTCTGCACACTCTCCCAGTTTGAAAATTACTGCAGCACAGAGGCAAATAATATCTATTTCTAGAATAAAACCAAGCCTGGAGACTCTTCTACTCTCCAACACATGAATAGCAGGGATGTCCTCCCAAACAGTGCACAGAGCTACCACACAGATCTCTCAATTACTGCTTGTTTGAACTTACCTGAACCCTGTGTCAACTGAACTGGCCTCAAAAACAAGCTGCACAATGGTGTGAGTGCTCACACTGCTGAATCAGTGCTACAAAAGGGCTTTGCGTGGGTCCTAAGTTGAGTGGTCATCCATTACATGGAAAAAAAGGCTCCTTCCCAACCAGATTTAATAGGATATAAAGCACTGGCGGTAGATCTCATTTTACTCCAGCTCTGAATAGGCTTTTCCTGCAATAGCACAGCACATTTGTTATAATGCACTAATATGTTAAATAATTTAATCTGATCAAACAGGTAAATAAATGCATAGAGCTCCATCTCTGCTCGGTTGTGCATAGTCACCGTTCCATGAAAAGCAGACACTTGCATTGGGAATCCCCACAGCAATTATCCACTAAAACTATTTAACATTTATCACCACGTCTCTCTCATTAACATGATTTGTCTCAGCAGCACGTCCTTTGCTGAACATCCTGGTACAGCTGCCTGTGACACTTTGTGCCTCTGAATGGGCTCAGGGTGAGGTCTGAGGGAACTGAGGGTGAAATTAGGCTGAGAAAGAAGGATCAATTTTCCTTTGGATCCCCTTTTTCCCACACAAACTGAGGTGTTGCAACCCTTTTGCTTTACACCCGCTGGAATCCTCATTACACAGATAAATCGAGAGGCATGGGTTTTAAGGGACATACCTGCTTGCTCATCAGTCCTTTGGGAAAAGCTCCTTGAGAGGTGACAGGATTCCTGCGGGGAGGTGACAGAGGGGGACAAGGGGAAGGGAGAAAGGGAAATCATTCTGTGAGGGGACAGACAAAACAGGGGTGAGCAGAGGTGCAGGAGAGGAGAAACAACCATGTGAGGAACGCGAGGGACCAAGAGGAATCGGTCCTGGAGGGAAATGGGGAGTTTCAGAGGGGCCCATTAAGTCAAGCCAAGAGAGTTGAGAGGGAAACCGAGGGGAACAGCGCTGAGGGAGCAGCTCTCGGTCCGGGCTGAAGGGCTGAGGGAGAGGCCATTGCGTGAGGGTGAGACCCTGGGGCAGTGCCAGCGGAGTGAGGCGAGGCCCTGAGGGGACCGTCCCTCGCTGGGGGACGAGCGAGGCGCTGAGGGGAGCAATCCCTGGAGGATAAGGTGAGGCGCTGAGGGGAGCAATCCCTGGGGGACAAGGTGAGGCGCTGAGGGGAGCAATCCCTGGGGGATAAGGTGAGGCGCTGAGGGGAGAACACCCGGTGAGGGCGATCCGCTCCCGCCGATGAGGGTGAGGCGCTGAGGGGAGCGATCCCTGGGGGATGAGAGCGAGGCACTGAGGGGAGCGCACCCGATGAGGGTGATCCGCTCCCCCCGATGAGGGTGAGGCGCTGAGGGGAGCGCACCCGGCGCGGTTTATGCGCTCCCCGCTGAGCGGGCGATCCGCTCTCCCCGGTGCGGGTGAGGCGCGACATGAGCGGGGTGAAGCTCTGAGGGGAGCGCTCGCGGTGCGGGCGCGGCGGTGCGCCCGGCGCAGGTGACCCGCTCTTCCCGGTGCGGTTGCTACACTCCCCGCGGGGCGGATGACCCGCTGTGCCCGGTGCGGGTGAAGCACCGCGCGGAGCACACGCGGGCCGGCTGAGGCGCCGCCGGTGCGGGCGGAGCGGCGGGAGCGGCGCGGGGGCGGAGCTCCGGCATTGGGGGCGTGTCCCGGCGCTCGGGGCGGCG
>VZTG01008974.1:0-18444 GCA_013397845.1 Melanocharis versteri | reverse complement strand
GGGGGAGGATGCCCTCGGGAGAGGGGCACGGTGGCAGCGGAGGCCTGAGGCGAGGAGGACGGGGGGATGGGAGATGGGGGTGCAGGGAGGATGACTAGGGGAGGATGGGGGGGCCGGGATGGAGGATGCTGGGTGCGGATGCAGGGTGAGGGATCTGGAGTCCGGAGCCAGCCGGTGTCGAGGCGTTCTGCTTGTCTTGAGTCAATCTAATTTATTTCGGATAATAATGAAAGTGGAGCTGGGCAGGGGGGTGGTGAGGTGCTGATGTAAATGGAGGGTGAAGTATTGGGTTCGTCCTCCTTGTTTTGGATCCGTAAGGTCTGCAAATCAGAGCTGCGCTCAGGGATTTCAGTGTGGCCTTTGGCCCGTTTATTTTTACTGAAGGTTTTGTATCTTCTTGCTGTTACTTTTAGACGGTTTGTGATTCATCAGCCTTACAACGACATGCTCAGGGGTGCCCGGGTGTTTTATTCAGCTGTTGACAGTGATCGTTATTAAGGAGCCGGGAGGGCAGCCCAGATTTTCATCCCAGCTTTTTACCTTCCCAGAGCTGCCCGTGGTGTTGGCTGCAGGCAGGCGGTGCAGCTGTTTTATCTTAGGAGGAGCCGCTGAAGGACTGAATGTCACGGATTATAGGTTGCATCTATTTTGTAGACTGCATTTTTTTTTCTCCCCCCGTGTGCCTCCCTTCTCCTCTTTCACCCCGCCCTCCTCCCCAGCAATGAGGCTCGCAGTGACACAGGGGCTTTGTCACCGGAGCTGAGCGGTGGGAGCGGGCAGAGGACGGTCCAGCCGGAGCTTTATCCCCGGGCTCTGTTTGGTCCCAGGCATTTTAGGCCGAAAAACCCCTTTTAGTGAGGCTTTAGCAGCTGTCTGGGGTGTTGCTGTGAAGAACCCACGAGCGGTCCTGACAACATCATTGTTCATCGGGTGACGTGGAATCTTTATGGTGTTTGGGGAAACTTCCCCCAGCCTTATCTAAGGAAAGATATTTTCTGCTGAACGTGCGTTTTCTGTCCTGTGTGCTGGGACACTGGGGACTGGCATGGGAAAATCAGCTGCTCCCATGGAATGGATGCTGGCAAATATCACATGAACAGGAAAAGGGGGACTTTTAAGGTGGCTGCCTTATCTCTGTGTGTATAAACATGGGATGATTCTCCCTTGTGGTCAGAGTTGCTCTGGCGTTCAGTGCAGCTTGGATGCAAGAAAATATTTTGGTTCCATGGCATAGTTCTAGAAGCAGTGTTGAGTCTGAAAGCTGTGCTAGGAAAATAACATGCTCCCACAGCATTTTTCATGTTATATCATAAGAAAGGAGGATATCCTTTAAAAAACAAACAAGGCCTTATTTTAAGATCTTGCCAGCCAGGCCAGAAGCGTGTTCCAGTCTGAAACTTGACTCACAGCTTCACTTGACAAACACTTCAGCTCTGGAGAATTTTTTTGTTAGTGTTAGGAATGTTCTAAAACTCCAATTGTTTGGGAGAGATAGGAATGGAATTGGTGCTACTGTGTCTTGTGCTTTATGACACTTATTATAATGAGTGTTTCAGCAATCCAGTGCCACTGATTCACATCATTTTTCCTGCTCCAGAGATTCTTTTCCTGTTGTTCATGTTTGCAGTGCAAAACTTTTAAGTAAATAATTAAATAAGACTTTTTGCTGTGGTGCTTATTTTTGATAAGTACTGATTTTGACTCATTTTGATCTTTATTCTTAAGTTGCTGCTTATTAAAGCCTTTTTTTTCCATGAACTGATAGAATTGATGATCACAAGTGATCAATTTATTTTTTAGATACCTGCAAATTGGTTTAGAGTTTGGCGTTGAGAGGGGAGGGCTTAAAAAAATGAAATTTCACATGGTGCAAATGTAAAATATTTAGCTCGTAACCTTTCTCTGCCTTTTTAAAATGCTGTTTTTATTTAAATAAGGGCTACTTTGGTGGTGTGGAATGGCTTTGAGGAGCCATTTTGTGGAAATAGGTGCACACATCTGATTGAAGCGTGGCCATGCAATCGACTGCTACACAAGAGCTCATTTACACTCTTTCTACTCCTACTTGCAGTGTAATAAATATCTTTGAAAATGGTCCAAACAGAAATCTCTTGGGATGTGCTATTGGCCAAGGGTAGGAGATGCTGCAGCTGCTGCTTTGATGAGGAAACTTCTTTAATTCACTTCTTGTGCCTCGTCAGTGGTGGTCAGAAGCCTGGCTGAATGTCTGAGCTGAAGTGCTTAATTAAAAATGTATAATGTTTAATACTTTAATGGATATTTTTTGGGTGGAGAAGTATCATTCTGGTCTGTTTTGCTTAAATATCCCTTTTAAAGAGCTTATTGGTGACTAATGTCAGTGTGTTTGGATGTGTTTCCTTTGTCCTTCTGTTCAAAGGTTCTGTCTATTTATAAAAAGAAAAGCAGAGGAAAAAATGTTACCGTGCTGGTGTTATGCCAAGAAAGGCTTATGAAAACTTATTATTTTGTTATTTTGACTCCCATGGAGCTTTGATTTTATCTTTTTGTATGTTTGTATACACATGTATTTATGCGTATATATTTTAATGGTATTTTAGAACAGCCTTAACCTTCTCTTTCAACTTGTTCTAGGATATTTTGAGTTTTAGAGAATGTGGAGGTTTTTGCCCTGTTTTTATTTTTGCTGTGATGATGTGTGCCAACTTCTTAGACCGTCTCAGCATGTTTAGGAAAAATGAGTTGATTTTTTTTTTTTTTAATTTGATAGAATGTTGTAATAATATGCATGAACTAGCTGCTCCTGGTGTGGGTTTCCCACTAAAATCCTCTGGTCAGGAGACACTTGGATTATTCAGTGATTACAGAAGCCTTTGGACCTTTATTTTAAACCCTTTCACACAGAAAAATCTTTGAAAGTGCAAAGTCTTCTTCTTCTTGGAGACAGCCCTGTGTGGCAGAGCTGAGGTGTTGCCGTGACATTTTGGCCCGTCAGTGCCCACCCAGGAGGGACATTCAGTGCAGCAAGAGCTGTTCCTTCATGTGCCCCAAAGGGAGCTGCAGCACTTGCAGAACCTTCCCAACCCAGCATCTTCCCCGGAGTCCATAACCCCGGGCATGGGCAGGGTTTGCCCGAAGGAGGGGAGGTCCCTTAGACCAGGGAGATTTGATCTGCCAGCTCTGCACAGTCACCACAGAATCCCAGAATGGTTTGGGGTGGAAGGGACCTTAAAGATCATCCAATTCCGCCTCCTTCCACTGATTTTAACTTGGAGCTGGAAGTGCAGCTTGTTCCTCAGTTGCTGTTGGCATCATGTGTGTCTGTCCTCCTCTGATGTTTGGGCTCTTGTTAAGCTCTGTTCTGTAGGACAGAGTGAGGTGCCGCTGGGCAGGTGTAGCTCTGCACTGAAAATAGTTACCTTTAATCAAGTGGAAGGTAAAAAAATACTAAAAATGATACAAATAAGGAAAAAGCAATGGCCTTTCCTCTTCTCCCCAGTGTGGCCTGGGCTGGCCCTCACAGAGAGGTTGAAGAGCTGAGTCCAGTGCTGTTTTCTCAGCACGTGCCAGTCCTGTGACTGACTTGTGTTTGCCATAAAATGATTTAGACTGGAAGGTTTCTGCTAAACTTGGAAGTTTTCACCCATTTTCCTCCAGGCCCAGAGAAAACATTTTGTCACTTTTCCCTGATTGCTGAAGGAGAGAGCAGTTCCCTGCAATTATCTGGGTCAGTGCTTCCCAAACCTTTCTGCCTGTGACCTTCCTGCCATCTACAAGCGTCACCTCTGTCACGCTGAAAGTCCCTAATGCCACCATCAACAATTGACTCCTTCCTAAGTGGGTGACCCCTCCTGGGGTTGTGACCTCTGACTTGGGAACTGCTGATCCAGGCGTGTGGCAGCCTTGGAACACCCTCATCCTGCCTGTGCATCCCCTTCCAGTGCTCCAGTATCCTCTGCCAGCACTTGGAATTTATTAAACGTCTCTAATATGGATCACTGTGCCTCTGACTTCTGATTTTTGAAGTCATATTTTAGGTAACCTTGTAGAGAAACATTAGGAAACTTCTCAAGGATGATTTTGCAAATCTGTTTCCCAAATATAGATCTTGTTACCAGTTGCAGCTGATTAATTCAGTGATCTTCACTCTCAAATGTTTAAATTACAAAGATTTTTCTTTACCTTTTGCCGCCATTTTCACCTATTACTTGAGTAAGAGCCAAAGAAATATTTTAATGAACAAATAAAGAAACAACACTTTATAGCATTTTATTTATTTGCAGCTTGCTTGTACTCTGTAATCCATCTCAGATATGAAGGTTGTTTGGGAAATTTGTATGGTTACAAATATGATTTGGGATAAAATTGTAAAAGATAGCGGTGTCTTAGTGCTTATTTCTGAGCAATGAGATTTCTAATGCTTTCACAAAAGAAAATAGTTTCTGCTTTTAGCTGAGTAGTTAAAAACCTGCACTGCTCCACACAGGACTCAGCAGAGGCTTTGGACAAGAGGATATGGTTAAAATTTCTTGGAGCAGAAAAAATTGAAACAACCTTGAAACTTGTCGTTTTTAACTGCAACACTAAAGCATGGTGTAAAGTGCAGCAGCTGCTAAAACATCAGGGAGAAAATGTTCACACGTTTATACATTTGACACGTGGTGTAGCAAGGAAAAGGCCTTAGAGAGGGGTTAGGAGATGTTTTAGAAGAAATTAAGGTGGGTTTTGCACCAAGGCAGCTTCGTGCTGGATGTCCCTGAAAATGCCAAGAGCAGGAATGTTCCCCAGCAGAGCAGGAGACCAGGAGTAGGGACACAGGGCTGCTTATGGAGCAGTTCCAGTTGGGCTGTGTATTTCAATCTTCAGGGTACCTTTAAGACTGTCACTTGTGCTCTTTGTCTTATAGAATAATCCATACTTTTTGTAATTCAGTCTTTTTACGTTGTTTTATTGGTGTTTCTAGAGACAAAAGAACCAAGTAAACGAGTGGTGCTGCCTCTCTGTTAACTCTGTACAAGAGGAATGACCTTATACCTGTAATGGGGTGGTCAAAGTAATAGAACTAAATCTTTCCCTGCTGCTCTTTAAGATATTTTACAATTTTGAGGTTGTTTCTGTTTTTCTGTCTGGTTTGTACCTCCTGCAAGATGGGAATAATCCATGTTTAATACTCAGGGGTTTGTTAAGGATGTAATTGATCCTGATAAATGTTCCACCATCTTCATCTTCACGTGTGGACTTCAGCCAGTTGAATTCTGGAGAGAAAGAATTAAATGTTCTTGGTGAGATTTAGAGGTTTCCCTTTCCAATATGCACCCTTAGGATAAAAACCCCCCTTGGTGAACAACTTCGCTGCTCCTCAGTTCCCCGTGTAGCAGAATTAAAACACACACACCCCACAGGCACCGCTGCCAGCACCAGGGAGAGGACGAGGGGCAGGAATTGTAGCCAGAGGAAAAAGCTGCCTTTTAGTGACAGCTCACATTTAAATTTACTTAATAGGGTCATAAAACCTCAGGCTAAAACTCTTCATGTAGATTAGTGTGTGTTAATTGTACGAGGTCTGGTATTTACTATCAGCAGAGAAACATGTTGCCCTGAAAATAGGGGATGTCGGCCACTCCTTTCTGGAGCAGATTTGGCAAAAATTCTGTTTAATGAGAAGAATTACCTGGGTAAGGTCATGTAGTAGGATGCAAAAGGACAAATACTGGATACAGTGGGAAAGATGACACCTCCCCACAGTTCATCTAAAATCAGATACCTTTTGTGCTTCTCGATGTTGAAGGAGATGTCAAAGACCAATTAGAGTGATTGAACTTCAGCTCTACCGTTTTCTAATTAAAATATTGACTAAAATTGATTAAAAAGATCAAACAAGGATATAATGTGTAAGGATAAGATACTGCAGAATTAAAATAGTGACAAACTTTCTACCAGCATAGTTTTTAATTACATGTGAGTAGCTACTTGGGTAACTTGTTCTGTGGTGAAGTGATGTGTTTGTTACATCCTCTTCATCCTCTTCAGTTCTGTCCAAGCCTTGTTAGTCAGGAATGTTTGGGGCTGGGAAGTGATGGATCAGGGACTGGTTCAGGTGAGGCTTGGGCTGGGTTTGGTGCCTGCCCCTGACACCTCCCCCAGTGTTGCACAGGGGAATATCGAGGCACCCCAAAAGGGTGCTGGGAATCAGTCCCAAATCAGAGCCCAAACTCAGATGTGAATCCTGACGCAGCCCAGAGGCAGCAGGAAAGGGAATTTTACCTTTTATAAACACTGCTGGTTGTGTTGTCTGTATCAGAATTTACGAAAGAACACGATGGGGGTTTTCTTGCCTTTTATTTTAACTTGTTTTGACTTCAGATATTTGGAAGATGACAAGCTTTGCCTGGAGATATGAGAACCCTGGCACGGGCTGGGATTCCTGCGTGGAGTCTTTAGTGAATCCAGAGGGAAGCCCTGATGGATCTGGCAGGGACCAAGTGAAGCTCTGGCAGTGTTGGGGTGGGCAGGGCTGTGTTTGGCTCCCAGGGAGAGCCAGAGCAGTTCCCTGGGATGTGTCTGAACCCTGGAAGCTCCCGGTGTGTTTGTCCCAGCCTCACTGGGAACATTTGGTCTTGCAGCTCCTTTTTGGAGGTAGCTCTGAGTACTGACCTCTAGTAAAAAGGCTTTTGAGGAAAACAGCCTTTAATTTAATTTGCTGAAGTGTCCTGTGTAGCAGATGACCTCACACCTTTCTTCTAATGTCCTCTTGTTTTCTGGGAGTGCAAATGCCTGCTTAGACCTTCAGATGATGCTGAATAATTAAGGTTTTTTTCCGCTGGTTCCGTAAGCCGTGTATGAAAATCAGATGATGTAAACTGCATTATCAAAAGTCTCTAAGTCCCATTTTTTGAATGATCTTGTAAATCTGTTGAAGCTGATGTACTTCCTGTATCATTCACCCAAATTAGTGCTCATTTCCCTCATGAAAGACCAAAGCGAAACACTCTCAGCAGTCCCAGACAGACCATGCATGCTTTTAAAGCAAATTGGGAACTGTGAGATCAGGGAAAAACTAACACTTCAGCAGGAAAAGGCTTTTCATCAGCAAAACTGCACATATTTGACACTGACTCGTCCTGATTGCTACAAGACAGACTCAGAGCTGCAGAGCCATATCAAAGGCAAAAAAAATTCATTTTCCTGTTAAACTGTAGGATTTGAGGAGCAAGGCATACAACACCAAGTACCTCACAGCTTGTCTTTTGTGGTGGTATCTTTGTTATTAACAAAACAAGTTGTGTCCTTCAGCATTTAACTCTGAAAATGCAAATACTAATTCTGTTTTTCCTCCATTTCTGCAGCTTGTTGTCGCTTAGTGGAAAATCCACCCAGTTTAGTTCAAGACAATCAAAAGCCAACTGTTGTAGAAAGTGATTCCATCTATAACAGGAAACAAAGTTATTTTTGAGGCAGCAGAACACACAACTTAACAGGAGGTGGTTATTTTAAATGTATAATATGTGGTTTAGGAATTAATATTCATAATCTCCTGGAGAAATTAATTAAAGGAGGTTTATTAGGTATAAGGAGCTCAATACAACATCCATTCAAGTGTAATTGCGTTGTGAATTCCTTTTGAGTGAACTTTTCCTGGCTCTAGTGGTAAATGTCCTACTGCAAAGCTATTTCCTTGCCTTTAGTGAGGGGCTGTGTGGCACTGGCAGATGTGATTTGTCCTGCAGCATTTTAACAAGCTGTTCAGGAGTCTGCAATTAGCCAGAAACATTTATTTCATGATCTCTCTGACTGCTGCCTGCAATTAAAAAACCCCACAAAACAAACAAGCCTGGATGCCATTCCCCATGGCAGCTTTGTCTCTCCCTTTCCCCTTCCCACATATAAATTTATTTATTAAATGAGAGCAGGACAGTTTTACAGTATAAAGATGGGCCAGAGATTGTGTTTGAGGGTGGATGAGATGAGGCACTTTGGAACGTGGCCAGAAGCCCTTTGGACACCGAATCTCTTTGGACACTGGATCTAGAGTATCAGAAAATGCTTGGCTCATGGCTTTCCTTGAGCTTGCCACAGCTTAAGTGACTTTGCTGATCTCCACTGTTGTTGTTTGCTGGAGGGAGAAAAGTTGTCTGTAAATTACTTAAAACTATGAGTTTTTGAGTCCCAGACTGGGTACTAAACCATAAATCCATTTTTGTGTCATGGTTTACTTGTTTTCTGTTGTTTCAACTCAGTCTCCAGTTTTATTTAGAAGTGCCAAAAAAGCCTCTTTCTTCTGTCTGAAATGATGAGGAGGAGACTCTTAGGATTTTAAACTATGGCAGCAACTGGGAGTATTTTGAGAAAGGTGTAGCTAAGTGCAAGATGATAAAATTGAAGAGGGGAAAAAAGCAGGGGAGGGAGAGAGTGTAACAGAACTCTTGGTGAATCAGAGAACTGGTTTGTTTGTTTATTTGAAGAGCTCCAAAACTAGAGCAAGCATGTTCTTATTACACAATATTAGTGACCCATTAGTTTTCGTAGAAGGGCTCTAAACCCCTGGGACCCTCCAACCTCGCAGTTCTTTTGAAGTTTTTAGCAAAATTGCCTCGATTACAGAAAAAAGCTCCAGACGAGGGGAGTGTTTATTTTCCAAGCTTCTGTTTTGTGTGTGTATTTTTCTTTACAATCTGTGTTGTTGTTGTTGTTTATTTAAAGCTTATAAATCCCCCTCAGCAGCCCTCAAGCCTGGGTTTGGCAAGGATGCTGACTCACAGAATCCCATGATAGTGGGGTGGGAAGGGACCTCTGGAGATCCCCCAGTCCAACCCCCTGCCAAGGCATGGTCACCTGGAGCAGGTGACACAGGGACACGTCCTGAGAGGGAGACTCCACACCCTCCCAGGGCAGCTGTCCCAGTGCTCTGCCATCCTCCATGGATAGAGGTTCGTGGAATTCCGTGTGTTTTGCTTTATGGCCATCACTCCTCATCCCGAGATGGGCACAACACCACTCGCCTGTTCTTTGGCCTCCGGTGCAGCTTCATCCATTCCCAGAAATTAAAAATAATATCCCTCCATCTGCTGTAGAGAACAGCTGATCTAAAAAATCACACCACAGCCATATGGGATTTTTTTTTCCCCCCATTTAAAAACCTCTATAAATACCCACTTTTCCCCTTTGCAGATCCTGACCTTCGAGACCAAGAACCCGACGGAGCTGGCGGAGCGCTTGCGCTCGGTGTGCGGGAACCAGAGCAACGCGTACGCGCGGCTCCTCGAGTACCGGCTGAACGCCCTGCGCGGGCTCTGGAACGCCCAGCGCCAGCTGGCCCTGGAGGAGCAGCACGACCGCGAGAGCTCCGGGGACGAGGAGGCCCTGGCCCTGCTCAAGCGCCAGGGCTTGTTACAGCAGCCGGAGCAGGCTCCCTTCACCTCCCGCATGGGGCTGCTGCTGGTGTTCCCGCTGATCCAGTCGCAGAGCAGAACAGACCCTTCCCTGTGTAACATCACTGCTGAGGTGCTGCTGAATTGCCTTCGGGACTGCCAGCCCCTGAGCCTGACCAAGGAGCCGGCCGACTGCCTCAACGGGATCGAGTCCCTGCTCTGCTCCTGGCTCGAGGACACGGCACCCTCTGGCCAGCACATCCCCTACAAGCAGAAGGAAAATGCTGCTGCTGCCCTGGTGGCCTTGGCTTGTGCAAGGTAAGGGAGCTGAAATAATGGAGAATTGTGGGATTGTTGAGGTTGGATGTAACACCCTGGAATTCGAGGGTTAAACTGAGGTTCCTGAGGTTTGGCGCGAGGAGAAATCCCAACCAGATCTTCTCGAGAGGTCACGAGTACACAAAAGTTTACTGGAAAAATAGAGAGAATTAAAGAGTTTTGGCCAAATCCAGCCATTATCCACCATTAACCATATCCCCAAATTCCACATCCACATGGTTTTTGAACCCTTCCAGGATGGTAACTCCAGCACCCCTGGGCAATGCTGTTGTTGATGTTCATAGTCTGTTTGCATTGAAACAAATCAAAAATGATGTGACTGCACTGGTGATACTTAACTTTTAGCTTGCACCAGACTTTCTCTTTCTAATATTTAAATATTGGGTTGGAAAGGGTGAAACTGCTATGCATTTCTTTTTTGCATGTGTTTAGCATATGCAAAAGCAGAAAGATCTGGGTTAGCATTGCCTCGTGTGCATATTGCTGCTTCTGCTGCAGTGAGCTGCTCTAGGAATGGTTCCAAATGTGTTTATCAGGGAGAAAAGTTGTCTCCTTTTCCCTTTGCCCTGCCCTTTTGTGCACCTTTCTTTGGCTGGAGAAGGTGGAACTGCCAGGTTTTGGGGCGATTCCTTTCAGATTTGATTTCAGAGATGTCTCTCAAATGTCTGGAGGTATTTTTTCATTTTGTTGCCAGTGAAGAGTTCAACTGTCGTAGGTTAAACTACCCCTTGTCCTGCATGGGTTTGGCATCAAGTGATTGAGGACAAATTGGCCATAATTACTTATAATCAAAACCTACTTTTTTTAGAAGACAGGGCTTAGGGAGAGGAGGAGGAAATACAAAACCTCTGCAAAGCCCCATGAATGTGGCTTTAAAGTCACAAAGAGCCTTTTGGAAATGTTGCTTTGAGTATTTCGTCAGGTTGCAGCCGTATCTGTGAAGTTTAACTTTGATTTAAGATGTTGGAGTTCCCAGGATATGGCATGATTTGCTTTAGGAAAAGGTTTATTCAAATGAAACCTACTTAATTTCTAGTGCACTTGTTTTAATGAAGTCAATGAGAAATTTATGGTATGTGGCAAATTATTCTGTCCTGACAACTGCCTTATCTGAAAGGCAATGTACTTGAACATAGCTCGGAGAAATTGGATTTGATAAACACAATCTCATTTCTTTTTTTTCCCAGATGTCAATTTGCAGGAAATATGGGATGTTCTGTTGCAGCTGAGCTAAATTTCAAGTAGAGCTTTTGAACTTCAGGTTGATCTTTTATTTTCTTTGCAAGTCTGTCTTGCATTGCTTAGAGAGTTGAAATATCCCACTGTGCTTTGTTCACCTCTGAAAGCCTCACACTTTTCCTTTAAATATCTAAGTCATGTGTTGAAGAAAAAGCCTTCAAAATGAGACTATTATTGACATTCCTAGTTGCAATCTTGGGTGCTTCTTATTGCTAAAAATAAAACAACAGGGCAAATATTGCTTTAAATAATTAATTGAGGTGCTTTAATGTGTTTGGTGTCAATTTTCTCCAGGCTGAGGTTTATCAGTGAAAGCAAAGAGCTGAAGATGTCACTGGGGAAAACAGGGATTGGGGTGTGGAGGAGGAAAGTTTGGGAGCTGACTGACCACATGTGACAGCAAAAGGTTGGGCTCAGCAGAGCGCAGGGCAAGGATCTCTGCAGCTGATCACTCCTGTTTGTGAAGAAATCACCTCATAACTGGCCTAAGACACAGCCAAATTCTCCTACTTAGGTGGGCTGTAATGCCTGGAAATAAAGCTACCAGGTCTTCCAGAAAATGGCCCTGACCTTTAAAACAGAAATTGTAAAATACAGATTTTTTTAAAGACGTCTGGATCTTCCAAATTTGGGGTTGTGAGGGTGGACCTCATCCCAATCTACAACATCCTGAGGAGGGGAAGTGCAGGGGCAGCTCTGATCCCTGGGAGCAGGGAGGACACAGGGAGCAGCTGGAGCTGTGTCGGGGGGGATAGGTTGGATCTCAGGGAAGGTTCTTCCCACAGAGAGTGCTGGGCACTGCCCAGGCTCCCCAGGGAATGTCATGGCCCCAAGGTTGCCAGAGCTCCAGGAGTGTTTGGGCAACTCTCAGGGACAGGGTGGGATTGTTGGTGTGTCTGTGCAGGGCCAGGAGCTGGTTGATGATCCCTGTGATCCCTTCCAACTCAGGATATTCCATGATTCTGTGAAAAGTAATCAGAATCTTGATAAGAAATGGATGAGTTTGGTCTTTCCTGTCTGAGTCAGGAAAGGCGTCTCCAGCTGGGAGTGCAGCAGTCCTTGCTCACACTTGGGCTCAGCCCAGGAAGATCCACAGGTTGCTTTGGAGATCTAAATGTGATTAATCAGCTCCAAGAAATCCTGGAAGAGCTGCCTCAGGAGCAAGGTTGAGGTGTTTAACCAGGTGCCTGGATTGCTTTTATGAACCTGTTGTTGATGACCCAGCCCATGGCTGCTGCTTTCCCTCTCTGCTGGGGCTTCAGCCTCTTCCAAAAAAAGGTGGAGGGATTTAGGCCAGAGGTTCCCCAGCATTCTGCCTGTCTGTCCCCTTCTCTTCCTCTTTCCCCTTCCTCCCCAGAGAATGAACATCCTCCAGGAAAGAGATGCCAGTTAGAAAAGAAGCTGATGCCATATCGTGGCTGTTCTCTTGTTGTGGTTCTGGGTGTTCTCCGTGGCTGCTGTTGTGTGTGTTCAGTCTGGCTTCAATAGACATCTTTAATTCATGTTTTTCTTGTCCTTTTAGAGGGTCGCTGAAAACCTTTGTTCATACAGTGCATCTATTACAGAAACAGACTGAGCTGGGGTCCCTGCCTGTGGCTGATGTTCTCTACAGGTTTGTAGAACTTTTCTCCTTATAAACTTTTCCAGCAGCTCTGAAAATGTTTTAAGTGCGTGTAGGGAGGAATATCTTTAAAAGTGATTAAAAGGCTTTAGAGTTATTGAAAGCTTTAGGAAAGATTGAGATTTAGACATGTGCAGAAGACATTAGAAAATCAAATCTAAAAGCATTGACTGATTGGGAGTTATGTTTTTATTTTTTCATTAAATATTGATAATTCTTTTAAGTGGTTTATGAACTCTGACAGAATAATTACTTTAAATACATCTTTGTCTTTACTTTTAATTTAGCTAATTTTTCCTGCTGCTATTCTTTATGAAATTTTATTTTATTTTCTGCTTAAAGGTTGTTGCTTTTGGAGGGAGGCCCTGGATCCCCCTCCTGCCTGCTTGGAGGGAAGCACATCGTGTCCTGGGGCTTTGAGGACATGTTACCTGCCCCTGATGCCAACACTGGTGCCAGCAGTGAAAATAAAGGTGAATTATTTCATCCCTGTCACTATCAGCAGGGGAAAACAGGATACTTTTAGTGCTGATAGTTGTTTAAAGATGAATGTAAAGCTTTAGAGTTGGGGCTCAGAAAATGTTGCTTTTTGGCTGCTGAAGAGCAGCTGCTGGTTTAAACTGTCAGGTTGTGGGAAACAGTCCAAAGCAGTTGATCCAGTGACCCTTCCTGACTCCAGTGGGAATTTTTCAGAGGGGTCAGACAGAGTTTGGATATTATCCCCTCGTTAGAGCATAATCACTGCCCAGTTCAGTATCCCTGTATTCAATAGCCAGCTATCAGTGGCACAGCAAGTTTATTTTTAGAAGTACAAGTTCATTGGTTTTTTTTCCCCTCTTCCCTACTCTGCTTTTGTTTCTACCCAGTTGGTTTTGAAGTTCTTTTTTTAATGCTTGCTTTTGTATTTCTTTCCCTGAATTCATTCTCAGTTTTTACTGCTTTGTTTGCTTACTATTTTTGCAATAAATAAGAGTTCACGTGGTTTTAGAAATATTAGTTCAAGCTTTGATGACATTTAATGCAATCCATAGGAATTTAAAAATCTGAGCTGTCATTTTAGGCTACCTGCAGGTTTATTGGAGACATCTCTTTTTAGGTGTTTAGGCAAGAGAGTGAGTGGACTTTTCCTTCCCCAGCTGAGTGTCCGGATCCCGTGAATTTCAATAGATTGACAGGACTTGTGTGTCCCATCTTGATTATTAATAATTACTGCTCTGTGTTTCAAATACCTTTTGTCTTAATTGAAGTGTTCAGAGGTGGAAGGATCTGAGCAGCTTTAGGAGAATCACAGAGCTTGGCAGAATTGCGATCAAGGCTCAATATTAGATTTTTCTTCCCTCTCACACTGTGTGAGACCGTCTGGGCAACTCTGAGGCTTGAAGGAGATGTGAAGAAACCGCTGGGTCTCTTGGGCTGTGCTCTTAGAGTACCAAATAATAAATTCAATATTATAAAAAGGGTTGGTGGTGACCTGCCATGAGCAGGTGCTGGTTTCCATGGGGTGTAAGGCCCAGGGAGAATTCCCAGCTGGAATGTTACAGGGGGGATCTCTGTCCTTGCTCCTGCTGCAGATGCAGACCTGGGCCGGTGCCTTGCAGCCGATGGGCTCTACCTGTACACGACCAATTCCGTGGGCAGAGGGATCAGCAAACTGGGATCAGGACTGCACGGAACTCTGAGGTGAGGGACACTTCAGTGTTGCCTGTTCTGCAGAGCTGCTTAAACCCAAAAGTTCCTGTTTTGGGAAACCTCTCTCAGATGTTGGGAGTAGCAAGACTGGAGCATGTGGAGCTTGGGAGGAGATGATCCCTAAGGTCCCTCCCAGCCCAAACCAGTCTGTGATTTCATGATGCTGTGAATTGTCATTAAATGCTATTTTAATGTGTTGGGTTTCTCATCTGAAATTCTTCTTGAGTGTGTTTTGTCTAAAAGTAAAGAACAGTTGAGGTTGGAAGGGACCTCTGGAGGCCATTAGTTCAACCTCCACAGTAGCAGAATTTTAGATTCAATTTTCTCTTTTAATGTCTAGTAAGTTGGTTGATTCTTTGCTGAGAGGGATATACTACAGACCAGTTCTGTGACTTTTTATTTATAGCTGAGTCTGTGAGTGTTTGTTTGCTAATTATGTCATTCATTAAGTAATTAGTGCAGCTGTGACTCACTGTACCTCCTTGCTTCTTCATTGCCTGAAAAACCACAAGGCTTTTTACGCTTAAAGCCTTTCACAACAAAAATTGCTGACTTGAATATAAGTTCAGTCAAAGTTCAACACTGTGGTTGCAAGTTGTTATTTGAAAAAAAACCGAAGAAACAGGGCAGGGTTGAAGGAGTTTGAATATCCTGGTGGGTTTTTTCCAGGGGGTTTGTGTACTGCCGGAACGAGGAGCTGGAGACGGGCTGGGTGGCTTTCGGCAACGGCAAACTCCTCCATCGGCCCGTGTCCTTTGATAGCAAACCTCACTACCTGTTCCAGCTCGTGGATCAACATACCCTGCAGGTAAAGGGGACAGGGTTATGGGACGGGAGCAAGGCAGGCTGAATGAATCACACACTTTAGCTTTAATTAGTTTTAGCCTTGAAGTTTCTTATTTTGTGAAATTGCATTTTTCTAACGCCGCCTTGAAGTGATTGTGTGGTGTGTAAGTTGTGGGAGAGGAGTTACTGTTTCAGTCTGTCTCTTATAGATAGATACGTATTCATCTATAATTACACTGTTCCATATTATGGGGTACTGACAGAGCTTGTTCAGCCTGGAGACTGAGGGGAGACCTCATCCCAGTCCACAGCTTCATCCTGAGGGGCAGCTCTGATCTCTGCTCTGTGAGCAGGGGCAGGACCCAGGGAACGGCTGGAGCTGTTCCAGGGGAGGCTTAGGTTGGATATCAGGGAAAGGTTCTACCCCAGAGGGTGCTGGAGCACTGCCCAGGCTCCCCAGGGAATGGTCAAGGCTGCCAGAGCTCCAGGAGTGTTTGGACACTGCTCCCAGGGATGCCCAGGGTGGGATTGCTGGGGTGTCTGTGCAGGGCCAGAGTTGGATGATGATCCCTGTGGGTCCCTTCCCACTCAGGATATTCCATGATTCCAGTGTGGTCACATCTTAAAGCAATCAAACAATAGCAAGAAGGACTTTTATTTAAATCAAGAGCGTGTTCTTCCTGAGCAGCTCTTTGTTCTTCCTCGTCCCCAAATTCAGGTGTTGTTTCAGATCTGGTTGTGATTTGTAGATAAACAACCATTGCCCTTTGTAAAACTGGGGTCGTTTGTTTACTTTGGGGTTTTTCCTGCTCTGGTTTTAAGGATGGATATACACATTTCTGTCCAGTGTGTTTCCTGAAACTGAGCATGTTTAGATTCCCGTTTTCTTCTCAAGTTTCAAGCAATGTTTGAGAGAAGTTGCAGGAAGCGGTTGGCTCAATAGGATGTGTATTTTCCCTGTGGTACTGTGGCTTTGTTTTCCATCATTAGAGAGGAGCTGATCCTTTTATTTTTAGATAGGTTAAATTTGAGATACATGAGCTGGTTTGGATATTTGGCAAATATCACGGAATAGCTGTTGGTAATAAATCAATGTAATGCTACTACTAAGTCCAATATTAAGCCTGTTCTGCACTAACTGCATTTGATCTCTATTTATTTTTCATACTGTTCATACTTCTAAGGCCAAACTGCAAAATCAGCCCTGTTAAGATGCTCTCTGTCTCATAGGTATGTCAGATAATCCCAATGCCAGTAAATCACTTCCCAGTTGGCAGCACTATGACCACCGTGCATCTTTCTTCAGATGGCACCTTTTTCTACTGGATTTGGTCTCCTGCAAGCCTCAACGAAAAAACCCCCAAAGGCCACTCTGTCTTTATGGATATTTTTGAAATTATAGTAAGCAAATCATGTGTTTTCTATGCCTTATGTTGGTAGCATAACCCAGTTTAATTAATAATCAGCATTTTCTAATTGATGTGTTAGGTTTGGATATTTATGGGTGTGATCTGAATGGATTTATGTGAAATAACTGAACAGAACAGAAGGTGAACTGTCCAATTCCATCTCCAGAGGCTTGTTATATTTAGCAATATGAATTCTCTTGTAGCATAAAATGTATTTTTTATGTCTGTATTTCTGCTCAGCAGAGGAGGATGGAGTGGGATGGTGGAGCTGGAATTGGGATGCTGTAGTAGTACAACTCATGGAAAATCCCAAACGCTCTAAATCACATCTTCATTAAGAGATGCATTCTGCAGTAAAACATCCCCTGAACATCATGGTCTGAGGAAATCATTGCTCACACTTTTTGGCTGGAAAAATGATTCAGAGCCAAATGATTTGCAAGTGAAACACCCCTAAGAAAATACAGGAGGATTATGTATTTTTAAGCAGAGTTTCCTAAATAAACTCAAGTTTATGAGAAGCAGTTCTGTCTTTAAGAACAGATATAAATGGAAGATATCCTATTAAATATCTCAAAGATACTAGATACCTTCTATTAAATTATTCTATTGAACGATAAAGTCACAAACAAAAAAATACTCTTGTCTTGCTTTCAGAACTTTGTTTTTGCAAGAACTTTCATCAGCAAAGTTTCCCTTTGTATCCCTACCTGAAACATTGTGCTGGTTCATTTTACAGCTCAGTTCAGGTGATCTCTCTCACCTATGGATTTCAACATCTAAAATATTTTTTTCCCTCCCGTTTTACTAGGTAGAAAATGGTATTTGTATAGCAAATCCCCTGCAGGAAAGAATTATCCTGATGAGGAAAGAGGGGGAATCTGCCAAGAGCATCAATGAGATGCTGCTGAGCCGCCTGTCCCGGTACCGCGCCTCCCCCTCGGCCACCCTGGCTGCTCTCACGGGCTCCACCATCTCCAACACCCTCAAGGAGGACCAGGCAGGTCAGAAACACTTCACTTTTCATTTCTTAACACACACTGCATCCATCCTGGTCATTACTGACCTCTTAGGATAGGTTTAAAAGGAAAAAAAGTGTGTGTTTTTTGTCTTTTTTCCCCCAAATACGTGTTCGGAAGATCCGCACAGTATTTGCTTAATGCTGGAATTATCAGTTCCTTTGCTAAATTAGGATTGTGAGGGAAGTTTCGGGATGGAAAATGGGAAGAATGCTTGTAGCACCCTTTTCCAATTCCATTATTGAACTAGTTTGGGGAATCTGATAATTGCATTTCTCTGCTGGCAGCTAAATTGGCTTCTGATTGGTGTGTAAAAATGGCCTGCAGGTTAGAAAATGGAATTATTGCTTCGCCAGTCACTGGAATATTACAAATCTTAGGTGATTTTGCACTTTTTCGAGGTCATCTGCACAATGTTTGGGTATTCTTTTATGGAAACAGCCCAAGTTAATGAGGGAATCTTGAATGAACTGCACTGATGGCTTTCAGGATGATCTGCAGCTTTGTAAGATTTGTCTTAAGATTTTTTTCAGTTTATCTTAAATTATTTCTCTTCTTCCTTCACAAGTACCTGAGTTTTCTTTCTTCAATTTGAAACAATTGAAAATATTTCCATAAAAATAAATTATACATGAAATAGCTCTGCTTCCAGGGAATTTGGCAAGGAGTTAGCTTGGAGAGCTATTTTAAAGGTTGTGTTTTGCCATTTAACAACTCAAGTGCTGCAGAAAAAGGAGAGTAAGTGGCTATTCTTGGCTAATTCTTGAGTCAGCACTCAAAAAGTGTTGATCAGCTGTTGCAGGAGGGAGATCATTTGGGCTGTCTACGTTTCATGGGGAGCAGGAGAACTTAAAATAGTAAATGCATAGAGAATCTCAACTAATCTCTGTATGCGAGGAGATCATTTGGCTCCAAGTGCTTTCAATGTAATTATCACCACACAATTCTTAACAGCTTTGGCTGTACCTAATTTTTTATTTATTTAATTTTTTAAA
>VZTG01008972.1:574409-576909 GCA_013397845.1 Melanocharis versteri | reverse complement strand
CTAGCAAATAAATACAACCCATTAGTTCAAAAATATTGAGGAGCAGTTAACATATTCTAGTTTCAAGAAACCACTGCTGTTATTTTGAGTAGTTTTGATACAACCAAATCAAAGCCAAGATTTGAAATAGCTTTTCTGAAAGACCAAGCCTAAGTCATGAATTATTCTACACCATGATTCGTTCAGATAGTAAAACCATACCTCTTTGCCTGACATTACTGAAATGTGGAAAAAGGAAAGTTAAAAATAAAATGAAACATTTAAATCTTTGCTGTTGAGAACTTCAGATAGATGGCAATATAGCAAAGTTGATAAAAGCGATTCTCAATTAGACTTTATTATTATTTTATTGAGGTATTATTAATAAACATCGGGGTGCAGCTGGTGATAACGCTCTCCTAGTATTAGACAAGTGGACACAGAAGAAAAATAAAGGCAAGTTGTCTGTAATGAGAAAAAGTAGAAGGATGTGGATAAACTGCAAATGAAATGAAAAGCAGAAATATATGATATTTGTCCTTCAAGCCTTATCCAGCACCCTTTAGCTGTACACTTAGACCTATTAACTTCTGCACAACCAGTTAAGAATAAGCTGTATTTATATGAGTGCAGGCTGCATGTCTAGTTCTGAAGAGAAAAGAATATTTTTTAAGGTTTTGAGGTTTTTTGGGGTGGTGGGGTTGGTTGCTTTGTTCTGTTTTTTTTTTAGTTTCTTCCATTTAGCCCAGTAAATCTGCAGTGTTCTGTGTGTCTTCAGTTATTCTTTACAGACCTTTCTCCTAAAAAAACCCCAAAAAACAAAGAAAACACCCACCTAATTCCAATAAATTTCCTGAAGTTAACTATAAAAGGTAGTCACATACTAATTCAATAGCCTGATATTAGCTGTAATCCATAATATTATCAGCACTACACTGGTAACAATTACAGTGGCAATACATAACTGCAGTGTGTTTTGAGGGCAGTATTTTAATAAGGTAGGTGTTTAGTTCCCTGCAGCATATAAAACTGGTGATTTTGACTGCAAAGCTGCTTGGACTGGAAATCACAAGCATTGCCAGTAAGGTTTAGAAAGTGTGTGCCAGGCAAGGGAATCACTGTTCAATGTATTTACCCTCTGGGGAGGTAAAACACAGATGGGGGAGTTAGGAGTCTTCTAACATTTAGCTGATACATTAGTGGGTAGCAATTCTGCTTCAGGGATGTTCAAAGTAGTTCATCTACCAGTTGGGAATCATTATGGGCACTAGTACTGAGGATTAGATATGATAGAACAATAAGGGATTGTGGAAGAACCACTATCCTCCCCCTTCCCACAGACAAATGTTTCATAATCCTGGATACTCTTTTGCAGCTATGGCTGTCTTTAGAAAACACTAGTTCTGGATTAATGGGATGTTTTCAATACATACACTAAGCACCTGTCTTGAAAAAGAATTCAACTGTCGTAGACAAATATGATATGGTAATGTGTTTTTTGACCAAAATTATGTAAAATAACTTCTCTACATAAGAGCAGTATGGTTACCATATGTATTCTTATCAGTTAGTCGGTTTGAGAATAGCTTGGCAAAGCATTTTGTATTTCAGTACTGGGTAAGCAAGGCAACAGTGGCTCTCTGGGATTGTTTTTATGCCATGATACACTAGGCTGTGCTTAAAAACTGTAAATTCATGATGGAGGAAGGGCGATCACATCTTGAGGAGAGGAAAAGCATGGTCAAAAATCAGGAGAAATCAACCCAGTGTCTGTTGAGCTATGCTCAGTTATCATCTGCTTACTTTTACCCTAGGTATCTCACCTGAACATACATTAATTTTTTCCTGTCTTTTTTCTATAGTCTTGAAGTTAAAACATTTTCCAGAATGTACAAACAAACAGCTAATTTCATTGCACTTCTGTCTGTACGCAGTGAAATAAAATATGATTAGCTAGCTGAAAATGTATAACTTTTCAATCAGTAGTTAATTCAGTCCCAGAACCATATTCATATAGGTTTGAAACAAAATTGACCTTCTTGTTTATGTAATCTGTACATACAATAAGTGCCTGATTCAGTAACAAGCTACTCAACAATGTAGATTTTCTGGGACCCAGGAAAAGAAGCAAAATCTACCATTATTCTGAATTAAGCCATCACCTGTGCACTGCTAATGCTCTGAAGTTTCTGCATTGGAAAGGGGCAAAATTAGTATAGGAGAAAAATTCCTGATGTTATGCAGAAGACAAAATTCTCATGGTCGATTGTGGAGCAGCTGAGTGGAGCTGCAGGAACAGGGAGGGGTAGGCCCCTTCCCACAGCTCTCTGGCACCATTCCACATGGCTGCTGTTCTGTTTAGAGGGTAGGAAGTTTTGGGGCTTTGCCCCAGGATGCTCACTGGAAAATCCATGTGCGAGTGGAGCGGCTGGGCTCTGCACCCACTGATGCCCCAGAAGCCTGTGCTGGGCAGGATTTCACTTTGCATGGTGGACGTGCAACTTTTATTCGCTCTTCTTCT
>VZTG01008972.1:526909-569409 GCA_013397845.1 Melanocharis versteri | reverse complement strand
TAAAGTTGATGGCAAAACTGTCATTGACTTCGGTGGCAAAGTTCCTGAAAGACCTGAAATTATGTGAGGTTTGGGAGTAATTTATTTTATTCACAAATTGTCTGAGAACAGATAGGCATTTTCTCATGTTGCTTTGTTGCTCGAAATTATTTGCAGTGTTCTTCATGGAGCAGTGCTTGGGCTGCTGATTGTTTGCATTGTAAACAGTGTGTTGTAAATATTCACCATCTGATTAGTCGCAGAAGTCAGGTGCTGCTGTTCACGTTCCCTCACTGGCTGGGAGCTGTAACTGGGAGCAGATGCCTGCCCTAATAGTCTCTGAAAGGAAACTATACTAAATTGACAAAAAACTCAGCACCTCCTTGGGGCTTTGCTTTATTTGCAACAAACCCAATAAAACAACAGTCAGTTCACGCCGTCTTCCCAGCTTTGGGTGCCTCTGGGTTTGCTGCCCCAGGCTGCATCGTGCGCTCTCTGGATGAGGTCCTGGCCCTGCGGAGTTCAGCGCCAGCGCTCCTGGTGGCTCCAGGAGGAGGGGAATTGTGCCGGAGAGCTGCAGTGTCCTGACCCTGCTGGGATAATGCACCACCTGCTCCGGGCCCACACAGGAGCCCTCTTAACCATTTCCAGCGAGGGCTGTGCCTGCTGCCGGGCGGGCTTTAGCAGGGAGCTCCAGCCAGCCTCTCACACCAGCAATTACCGTGTCACAGCCCGATATACAGCCAAGGGGGACTTTCACAAGTCATTGAAGATCCTTTATTTTTCATAGATGTTCCTGCTAGTGGAACTGGTGTGCTGGAGTAGTCAGAGGTCAAATGCAAAAGGGCAGGAGCAACATGTATATAAAAAAAATTGTATCAATGAATATATGTGAGAAATGGTACTGAATATCTCTTCATTTCTGATTTGAAATAAGACTTTTGTTTAGGTTTCTCTCAGTGCAGTTTCTTTCCTGGGATTGATAGCTTCACTGTTATTTTTCCTAGGCTATTTATGTGGAAGGAGGACTAGATGGAATAGAGCTTAGATTATTGTTGCTCCATTTCACTCTGGTAAAAGTGCTACTGGGGAGAACACAGAATCCTGGCTGTCCGTGTTCCATTAGGTTTGTATTTAATTATGGTTCTTCCTTTTTCTCCAGGCACTCTCTAGTTTCCTGGACCACACACTACAATGTTTATCTGGTCACTGTTTTTTTCAGTCCTGCTGAGCACCCTCAATTCCACCTAAAGTGAATGGGAATTGCTGAAGCTCAGCACTATCTAAATAAAGGCCCCTATTATTGATGTCACTGTTTGAGATAATAACTTGTGCCATGCATAAAGAGTGAAATCACTGTCCTTTTTTAATTCCTTCATATGAGATTTTGCTACTCTTTACTTTTCTCCACTGCTCAATGGTCCAGCTACATAGCATGGGTTTTGAAATAGGCGATGCCTTCTCTAATTAGGCACCATTGCAGTTACTGATGGATTCAGACAATTTTGTGTTCAAAGTTAATGAATGTTGGCTTTGATCAGCCTCTGACTGTGATTGGTAGCAGTAGTTTTATCCATGCTTTGTGCAAGTCACCCAAACCTCTTGGTTATACAGAACTGAGCTAACAGCCTTGCAGAAAAAAAAGAAAACAAACCACTAAGTGAGCTATTGGCAGAATGTACCATGTGCAAGAAACCCAGCCTACCTGACTCCTAAAAGAGATGCATGGAAAGGACAGCAAACCCCAGGTGTTTAATTTGAATCTTAACTATGTGGTCAAAGGTGCTGCTGCAAAATCTGTGTATTCGGTGGGGTTCAGTCCAGGGGATCTTCCTCCTGCAAAACCCACTTGGCTTCCCAGCCTGACTCTACTACCCCATCATCGTGAGTGACGTTCTAGGGGAAAAAAAAAGGTGTCAAGCTCAAGTAATCAGGCTGCCTTTAATGATCTGTGCAGCTGTCTCTGTCTCCTCTCTGCACAGCTTCTAGATTAGATGCAGGGTACGTGTGTCTGTCCCACACCTCTCTGTGCTGCTCTCTCTCTCACTGCGTCAGAGCTCACAGGGAGGAAACTGAACCTGTGTGACCATTCTGCTGGTGCTTTCCCCACAGGGTTTTTGATGAATTTGCATTAGGTGATTATCCCCTCATGCATGTCTTGGAAAGGCAGGTATCTCCACATTGTCAGTTTTCCATCTGTAGCATGTGGATAATGATACTTTTCTGCCTCACATGGGTGTTGTGAGCACTAATTAGTTAATGTCTTTTCAGCACTTTTATCATACAAATACTAAGCAGTTATTGCTATAATTATTATTTCTTATCATTTTGTTGTTCCTCAAACAAGGGATTTTGAGCACTCATCTATGTCTGAGTGTTTGAAAGTATAACTTCATATACATTAAGTATACAGTGTTATGGTAATGCTATAACACTGGTGGTTCACAAACCCACCCCAGCTGAAGCAGCATTTTCTTTAAAAATATTCCTCTGAAGCAACAAGGTCATGCCACAAAATACAGTGTCTGTAATATAATAAGGCATAACATGGTCTGCGTTAGTTGAATAATGGTGCATGCTTTGGGTGTGCTGTGAGCACTGGAAAGAGCTCAGTTGGCTACAGGGAATTTGGCTTTAGACATCAGTGGCTGAACCACGGCTGTGTCAGTTCAGCAATGCAATATTTCCTGAGCTTGTGCCAATATCACTGGACAGAATTTTAGGTTGTTTCAACCCCCAGATTTAAGTAAAACTCTAAAAGAAAAAAGAAACAAACAATCAAACCCCAAACAACTTAAGAAAAACTTATCAAAAAACCATTAAAATATCACATTCCCTGTGCTTCAGTATGGAAGGCATGTGTTTACCAAGAGCCATGCAGGAGATGGTGAGCCCTGTCAGAATGATGCTTCCTCAGCTACAGAATCCAGCCCCAAGATTCCCTTGGCCCTGGGATTTTCTAAGACCAAGAGATTGCCTTTTTCTCTGTATGACTGTACTTTTAAGCCTGGAAATCCTGCTTTTTGCACAAATAACTTAAACATTTTTTTTTTTTCTCAGAGAAGGGCAGTTCTAATGCATGAAAGCTGCTTCTTGCAGATCAAGGGCCCAGTTTCTGTAGCAGGGTTCCTTTTTCTGGACTACTGTGGAACCTTTTCCATAGGGTCGGAGGACAATATAGAAGGCTAAGGGCATGAAGGATTCAATTTCCCAGGTGGAAAGCACAGGCATAGGAATGAAATTCTTATTATGTACGGCCAGTTGGAATTGGATGAAGAACAAAGCAGATCTCTGGCAAGCATCTGAAGAACTGATTGATGATGGAGCACTGTGAGGGGAAGGAGTAGAGGCTGGCAGGTAGGGATGGGAGGGTTGGGAACTACGGGAAGCTGCAAATCATCACCTCTGGTCCACAAAGACCAGGAAAAAGGAATGCAGCTCAAGTCTTTAGCCATCATTTTCTTGGAGCCTCTTAAGGACCCATGAAGGCATGGCTGTAATTGGATTAGAGTTCGTGTGGAGGCACAAAGCCCCTGTGCAGACGTCCTTGACTTGCTGTCTGCTTCCCTTGTGGAGCAGCAGGAATTGGGCTGGTGAGGAGAGGCCCTCGTGCTGGGCTGTGGCTGTAGAGAGGGGCTCCCTGTGCCACGTCACAGCAGGTTTCCTGCTCCGTGACCACACGTGCAGCTGAAGCCACCAGCTCAGCCCAGAGCAAGCTGTCAGCTGTGTGATAACACGGAACAGGGGACATGGGGAGCTTGGGCTGGAGCAAGGTGTGCAGGTCTTTCAGTGGTGTTTTGGGCAGAGGGTTCAGCGGGGTGGGCTGGAGAGGGCTGCCAGGTTAGTCCTCTCAGCAGAAGGCAACTGCTGCCCTGCTCAGTTGGACGGATCCCATCAGGATTCCTTTTGTTTCTGGCCTTTCCCGTGGGACTTTCTGTGGGGAAGGAACGATCATCTCCATACAACAAGCTGTCAGCCTTGTGACAGCTATATAGTGCCTGGGCTGGTTTGTCTGCAAGTGAGCATTTTCAGGCTAAGTCTGTTTCTAACTGAGGATGGTCTGGGAGTGACTGTGAAAACAAGAGTACCCTCTTTTGGGGGTTATTTTGAAAATGGCTGTGTTTGTAGAGATAAGATGCTGTATATGATGTAGATAAATAATGTAGGAGAGTCTTGCAGCTCCTTTGTAAGCTGGTGTGGTTTTCTTACCGTGTTGGAGTCACTGTTAAAAAATCTTAGGCTTTGGTAAATTTGGCTCTAAAAGCCATTTAGAATCTACAATTAGGATGGGAATACTTTTAAGTTAAATGCCTGATTAAATGCAGAGAGGATATATATTTTCAAAAACTGATCACGGAGGTTTTTTTTGTGGCTGCCTGTGCTTACATACTCACTGCTGTTATTTTATGGCTTGCACCTGAAGTTACTTATGCATTATGCCCAGCAGCTATATACATATCCATTTATGTGACCTTGTAATCAGTTTATTAGTGTTTTAGTGCCTTGTTGCTGTTATTTGTATCAGCCTGAGCCACAAGAAGTTAATTTCAGCAGAATTTCATAAACTAAGATTGAAAGAAGTAGTTCACTGAAAGTTACGAAGCAATGGGAACAGTTAAGTCATGACAGGATTTCTTCCTAACTTCAAGGAAATCACAATGTAAAATCTAGTTTTTTGTTAGTTTTTTCGTTTTGGTTTTTTTTTAATTTTATTTTTACTAAGTGTTAATTTTACAGTTATTTTTATAACGTGTTTTCAGAAAGACAAAGTTTATAAAGATGTATCACATTAGTAAACCAACAGATATCTCTGCAAGGAAACAATTGGTACATTTTAAAGGAAACGAGTCCTTTTTCTGGTCCCAAAATCTTGTCTGTCTTGGTGTTTATTTGTTGTTGTTCTTGTTTGTTTGGTATTTTTTTTTCTCATAACCATATTGGCTAGTCTGATAAAACCTATTACATCTCTCTGTAACACTTTTCATTCTTAGAATTGACCATCACAGTTCCAACAACACACCTATTACATATTGTAAACAATTTAATTTAATTAATGTCAGAATTAAATGCTATTTTTAAAAATAAATGCGTGAGTGGATTATCTGGAGAGAAGTTTTCAGTACCTGTGACTGTATCACACTAAACTTATTAAGGGGCCATTGTAAGTACTTTCTTTTGTGACTGTGACTAGGTGTTGCCTTGTAAATAAGCATGAATAAAAAAACAACTTTCCAATGCATTCTCAACTGATAGGCTTAAGATAGTGTATGTCTATACCATAAAATAACAGATCATCCTGTTGGAAAGCAAAAGAAAACTCCATTTATTGGGCATGTACTTGTACGTTTTTATAATGTTTTTCCAGTTTTAGTTTTTTTTTAATCCCGTGGTGTCCTGTGGTGTCATCCCTGACCATAGCTGAAGTAACAGTGGCCCACTTTCAGCTTGAGCAAGAAGCACTGTAATAGACTGGGTTGCTGTTATAGAAAGTTTATTGTTATTGGTATATAAACTAGCTGGGGGCTTAAACACAGAGCAGCTGGGTAATTTAGCTAGCTCCTGGATCCAGTTAAAAAAATCTATGTTCTGTCCACAGTAGGGGAATGGTCATAGCTGAGAAACTGCTCTGTGTTAGATTGTACCACACCTGTGGCGTGTTCACCATCGTGAGCTGTGTAGGCTGCAGAAAACATTAAATCCCCTCATTACTGCCTTGCATAAGACAGACACTTCAAGCAGTTGCACGTTTATCTGAGATTACCAGTTAAACTCATTAAAAAGCAACTAGGGCTCGTTCACTCAATTGGATGTTTTCAGGATTTTGGTGTGCGTTGTGATTAACAACAGTATGTCTTTGATTAGGGAGATGACATTTTTGGGCAAGATTTACCCTTTGTGATGTTTCTGTTCACTGGGTAAATCTGAGGTGACAGGTATGTTGTTAGCTCTCTCACCTTTTGTTGGGAAAGCTAAACTTGTGAAACTGGAACTAAAATCTTTTTTTTTTCCTTTTAATTTGAGAAAGAAATGCACCATTAACACTTCAGGTTCTAGCCAAGCTCATGCTCTGACAGCAATTACAGTCAACTGATGGAATAAATTGTTTGGAAAACTCTTTATCATTAATGTTTCCTATTTCTTTATACCAAGTAAATGAGGGGAAGAAACTTGAGTTGTAACCAGGTAGCAGTACATTGAACTTCCTACCACCGATGTCCTGAGGTTTTTTTAGCTGTTTTTTTCTTTTTGTCCCCTCCTTGTTTCACTTTTTCAAATTTTCACACTTGTTGCTACTGACTAAATAAAACCTTACTAGTTTCTTTAAGCCCATAAGTAAACTCAGCCTGGTGTGTGGCTTCACAGAAGTCAAGGGGGCCAAGTTGCTTGATTTCTCTGTTGAGAAACATAAATGCTTTTGGGATCAGAGAACTTCTGTGGACAGGAACTCTTCTTTTCCTTTGTACTAGGAAGTCGTTGTCTTCTTACCTGGGTCTGAACCTGGCCAGTATCAGCCAAGGCATTCAGGCACTACTGTAATACAAATAAGAATATTAATGGCATTTAACATTGCTTTTTCCATAAATCAATCAAAGAAGTCAAAGCAGCAGGCATAACTAATATTACTTAGAGTTAGATATGACTACATCTCTCTCATAAAAAGTGCTTTTCTGCAATATTTAACCATTGTTGGCAACAATCATCAATATTAATCCTTAACAGCGACATGATAACCAAGCCAGCAGATAAAATGGCTGTTAAAAAAGTAGGGGAAAAAAAAGGAATAATAGGATTGTGGAATTTTAATATTCTCCAGCTATTTATTAAAAAGTGCTTATTTTGTATGTGTTTATTTCTAATAATCAACTGTAACATTACTTTGCAAAAAACTGTAATTGCTTCTTAATTTCAAATCCCAGTTCCTTTGTGCTGTATACAAAGGTAGGATATTTCTGTACTTATTGTTCACAGCACTCTGTGTAAAAAATCACGTTCATTTCAAGAAGCTGTTATGGTATTGATTCTGGTAAAGACTTCCATTAACTGACCAATCTAAATCTCATAAGTGATGTCAGGATAGTTATGCATTTGCTTGGTTCAAGTATTCAGCCATTATGTTAGAATGCAGGCAGTGTCTGAATATGGCTGTTAAATTATTTCTAAATACCGAACCAGAACAGCTTAACAGTTCTGCAGTTTGAGACTGACACAAAAATGACAATCTGCCACCTCTTTGTTTTTTAAATATTAACGTTGTATTGGGATAGTATTTTTGGAGTAAAAACCTGTGGCACGAGAGGATAAGTGACATAAACAAAGGCAGCTGGGCTGCATGAAATAATGGAACAATAAGGCCCTTACAGCCGTTCTCATCACTCCAGTATGTTAATTAGCATTCTGTTGTGGCCGCAACACTGAAAACATGTAATCTGTATTGGTGTACTGTACAGCTGTGAACACACATTCTTTTTTGTTAGTCCCTAGAGTTAGCCTTGCCATTGGCATATGTGTGTGGGCCAAAAGTCAAACCAGCACCACTAAAATGCCACGCTATAGAAGCAAAAGAGATTTTCTTTTATTTATTTCCATCGTAACCTGTGATGTAATCTGGGTACACAGCTTCTGTCTGTCTGCTGATTCTTTTTCCCTCCTGCATGTGTGTATGTTGTGTGTGAATCTGTGTGTGAGCGTGTCTGCATGTCTGTGCAGAGACTGTGTGTATATGGCCAAACTAATTATCTGAAATAAGTGATTTGGGAAGATAAAATCTGCTATAAATAAATAAAAGCTTTTTCCTCAGTAGAATAGTTTAAAAAGTCCACCATGAAGGACATTACAGCTATATTTTTATTTTTCATGGCTAAAGCTAGTTTGATATTTTTATTCGTAATTTTATTAAAGAAAAATAGTTCAGAAATCATCGATGCTTCAGTGAATTCAGCTGCACAGGCATGGAACACTTGCATTTCTTTTAATTTTGATACAAATATGTAAAAAGAAAAAAAAATAGTGAAAGCAAACCAGAAGGAAAATGATTAGGGAAGAAAAAGTTTTCCATTTATACTTCCTTTTGAAATAAATAACACTAAACTCAAGATCTCAGCTCACCATGTCCATGTTAAACTTACTTGGCCAAGGGCTAGAGAAGACCACCTGATTTAGTGAGATGGAAATTATTCCTCAGTTGTGAGGATTGGTATTTCTTTCTAGTGCTCCTGTAATTAAAAAAATTCTGTCCTCTTTTAACCACAGGTGTTTACCCAGCAAAGAAGCCTCCCTTTTAGATCGTAAATGGGATTTAAAATTAACAAACAAGATTTCTGATATTTCCTCTTCAATGTACATTTTCACAGTGAATATTCACTTGTCAAACCTGTTTGCTAGTCTCCATTTATTACTTTGTTGTGATGATCTCTGTACTCACGCACAGAAAAAAAGAGGTAGGAAAAATTTTTCTTAGAAAATAACTTTCGGTGCTCTTGGGTGAATGCATCCTTTATCCATACTCAGATGATAAGAGTGAAGGCTTAGCTCATATTTCTGCACTAATCTACTTCAAACCTGATCTTGAAAAATTACCCTCATTGCACAAAGAAGATACAGCATTTAAGTCACCATGCTGATCAAATTTGGTTCTGCTTTTTGACTGTGGAGGGAACAAATTGTTTGGTGATTCTGTGATGTGAACCAGCATCCACTAGGGAACTGAGTAAGTTTTTTTTGGTTTTTGTTTGACCACTCTTTCTTTCCCAAGTAGATTGTAACTCTTTTAATGAGAGAGATACATTATTATAGTATCATATGTATGATAAGTATGGAAAGGTTTAAAAAAAATTAAGCTTAATACTTTATATTGCTATAGATAGCATGATTTTAGACTAGAGATACTAAATATTTAGATGTCATGTTTGCATTACTGTTTTTATGGAAATGAAAATCAGGAATGCTGCTTTAAAAATTAAATTTCTACAGAAATAAAATACAGGCTGTCAAAAAGAGAATAAGAAGAACAACAAAAATGTTAGTAGCTGTGCCTGAATTTGTCTTTATAGTGGTAAAAGTATATAATTAATAGAAGAATTTTAGCTCCAGATGTGGCTATACTATAATAGAGCCTTATAAATGCTACAGAAAGAAAAATTGCTTGGAACGAATGAGAACCAAATCAAGAGCACACCTGGGTTTGACAAAGATTGCATTTACTGACTGCTGTGCTATCACATTACAGAGAAAGACCAAGTCTTTGGGAGCAGCTGTAGAGAAAGGCCTGGCAAATCTGCATGCAAATAGCAGCACATTGTTAACTTAATCAGATGCCGAGGAAAAGATGTGCCAGACCATGAGGATGATCTATAAACAAGTACAGAGTCCAGAGAGATTGTGAGGGCTAGCCAGATTAAAAAGGTATACCACAAGGGTTCTGTCCTTGGGTCAGATTCCCATCTTTTATGTTGCCTGAAGGTCACTGCCACTCGGGCTAACTTATCACACTGTTTGTTACAGCCCGTTGTAGTAAATTTGTCAAATAGTACCCGGGTTGTTCTTTGCTCGGATATAAATAATTGCATATTATTTTGGGAGTTTGGTAGCTCTTTGTTCCTTGGTGGTAGAGATACGGGTATTATTTTCTGAAGGAACAGTGTGTGATTTCATAACTCTCATTAAATAATATTACTGTATAAATGTCCCAGTGTAGTGAGATAAGAAATAGCGTGATACACCATATAAAGAGACAAGTCTTCCATTAAAAGAAAATCTTTCTTATAAACTGAAGTGCCCTGACAAAAATAGTCTTAAAGTTAAAGACACCTGCTCTTTGTGTCATTTATTAATATTAACGGGAATATATGTTTAAAATCTTCTCTTAGTCTAATATCATAAAAAATAAAGAAGTAATACTATTTAATCACCCACAGCTTAATAGTGCCTTAGTTGTTTACTGCCATTGCACTAATTGCTCTGTACTAATGTGTTTTTGTGTGATTTCCAGTAGTGCTAAAAGAACTGAGATCCATAACCAATTAAATATAGTGTTTTTATGTTAAAAATATATCTGCTGTAGACTAGCAAATGAACAGTGGTATTCTTTTAAAAACAAGAGAGAGTTGGCAGTTGCAAAGCTGCAGAGCACTAGGTATTTTTCATTGCATCTTTTCCACAGTGACAGGGGAGTAATCTTTATGAATAAGCAAACTGCAGAAAGATGAGCATTTTATATTATATTACGGGCTAGAATCTCCTCTCACACAGTTATAACTCAGGCATAACTTTATTAAAGACAGAGGATTTACACCCACCCAAAAGAGGTGGACTCAGGCCTTTTGTTTTGCAAATGGCTTTGCTTTTTCTTTCCCAGAAATGTAACTTTTAAAATCTGAATCACAGATTCCTATCACACAAGCTCCCCAGCAGAAATATCTAGGCTGTTGCTGCCACATGGCAAACCACACGCGGGGTGAGCCATACCAGGCAGGCAACCCAAGGCCAAGGAAGGGATTTGGGTGCCTGGCTGTATCACAGGGAGAAATGACACTCGGAGAGTTGTGAGAGAGGAAGCAACAGCGTTTATATACTGCAGTGTACCCTGCCAGAGGGTTAATTGGGTAACATTGTTGTTGGCTCCAGAAGGAGCTCGCTGCCTGAGACAGGGCACCGCAGCAGAGACTGCGAGGGTGAGCGAGGTGAGGGGAAATTGGACATAATAGCATTAATAATAATAATTAAAGACTAAGAGTAACAAAAGAACGCATTACTAATACACCAGTCTTGCTTTTTATTACAAAATTAATATTCATATGAATGCTATCGGAGTTATTCAGTATTAAACTGGTAAGACAAAAGCCACATTGTAATATATTATACGGTATATTACAAGATGTTTGTTTCTGTGGATTTTGACCAGCTGAAAACAAACGAACAGCACTACCAAACAGCCAGTTTCAAGGTCTTCAGCACAGGGTCCTCGGTCAGCCTGGGATCCCCAAACCCAAAGAAGCAGGAATGCTCTTCACTTTATATGGGGCGAGGTAATGAGATCAATTAGATCCTCATCCATTGAACTGTAGACAGCTGTTGGTGCATAATAATCATCATTAGAGATGGGTGAATGTGGGATACTTGATTTGCCAGACTACCCGCAGGTATTCTAAAAATGCCAGACTTAACTCTTGAGTATTTTGAGTACTTGAGGCCAACATTTTCTCTGAAGTCTCTCCTGGGACTATTGATCATAAAAGCAGAAAAAGGTACATCTGAGAGCAGGGAGAGCTAGAAGGCTGCCAGGCTGTTTCTCAGGGTCGGAGAAAGTTGAGCGGATAAACCCTGCCAGCTGCTCTGTACATGCCACCTCTCCAGGGCTACAGGAGCCTGGAAGCAGCTCACCCCAGTGTCAGCTGCCCTCCTGATTTCAGCCCCAGCAGCCAGCTCCTTGTTCTGTCTCCATGAGAGTTTCATGGTAAGAATTGCACCTTTTTTAGGCTTGGGTGCATTCTCTCTCTGTCCAGCCCAGAGTTCAAACATCACCATGAGCAATCCCCCCATGCTTGCTGTGTGTCAGTGCAGCCCATGTGTGTGTTAATGAAGTTAGCCTGATTCTGATGCATTTTGGAGGATGGGAATGCAGCTTTACCAGTGTTGCAGTTGGAGCCTTTAAACCCCCAACAGGCTTCATAAGCACCACAAGCATGTCCAACGTATTGTCATTGTGTTGTGAACTCCACTGGTTTTGGTTATTAATTTCAGACTTTCCTTTGAATCCTCAAACACTACAAGCATTTATTTATATTTATATGTTAAAAATATTATAAAATCCTCTTAACTGGTTCTCTTATCCATATACATCCTTGCAGCTCCTATCTGCACTTTTAACCTCTATAATATTTCTTATAATTGAGTCCTTTTTTGAGGTAGTGGGTGCTGCCATTCCAGGGAATATGATATACATTGCTACCATTTAGTTTTGATTTGGCAGTGTGAAATAAAGAGTAGGTATAGACATGAGCAAGAGATTTAGCCCTGATTTGGAAAATAATACTTAGGTGTCCTGCAAGTTGATGTGAGGATTGATTTGCTAATGTTTGTACAACACTCTGAATATATAAGTGCTGTATAAGTATTTAGTAATATTAAGTCCCCATGCATCACTTATTTATCCCCAGTATCTGTACAGACTGTGGGTTTTGCTCTTATGGACTAGTAGAGCTTAGAAAGGAAGAAAGGGAAACAGATATTATGGTTCTGGCAACTGGCAAAATAAAACAACTGGCAAAATGTGCTTTATTCCTCCTGCACACAGATATAATATTTGGGTAGATGGTCACACAGTACCAGTGTGCAAATATTTATCTGTTTGCAAAGAGAATATCAGCTTTTATTGCCCAATGCTGCAAACCATTATTCTTGTAAACACCGTTGGATTTCTCATATGCATAAAGACTATTTTTAAGACTAAGGGTCTGTGGAAAATGAATTTAACATCTCTTTTTAGATTAAATTCAGTGTACTGGTTTTATGGCCTAGCATGTTTTTGGTAGATCAACTGGTTGATTGCACTTGAAGATTCATCTGCAATAGTGGTCTAGTGTGTGCAAGAACAAATTAAGCTTCTGCACTTAAAACACACTGAATACCCGAGGCGCAGGCTGGATGGCAGGTAATAGGAATCTCTTAGTTCTCTTTGATGGGTGCACTGTCATCATCAGTTTGGTTATAGCAGCTGCTCCTCTCTTGCCGCTTGGTTTTATTTCCTGTTCTCGAATAATCTCTCTCATTCAGAGGAAGGCAAAGACAGCCACCTTCTTGAAAGCTGGTAAAATGGGATAAAGGAAAGTGATGAAGGAAGACTTCAAGCCAGAAGTTCTCTCTGTCTGGCATGGTTGAGCTGCTACCAGAGAGATTTCACCATATTTTTTGTTAGAGATATATCAGTAATGAAGTATCGTGAGATGGAATATTGGTATCATCTGGGGAAGAGCTGGCAATGCCAATGTGTTTTGGGCTGTGGAATTTCAGTGCATTCATGGAATGCATTGCATCAGAAGATGTTTTACCTCTGTGATTCTGGGTTGTCTGGGCTGTTCTCAGCCTCGGTGGTGGAAAGGCAATGTGGAAGCCCCAGCGTTCCTGGGACTGCCTGAGAGGGGCTTTGTGCATGGTGTGAGCAGGGCACTGCCAAACCCTGACCTCAGCTCTGGGCAAGTGTGTGTGGCTTTCTACTTTTAGTTTTTAACTCATGCCTAGTTCTTGAAAGTAATCATATTGTGTTTGTGCAAATGAAAAGAGGGAAATGTACACGAGAGAACCAGCAGGGGAATGTGAGATCCTTATGTTTTCTTGACTTCTCTCCAGTGCTGTTGTCTTCCAAATGGAATTTACTTTCCTTCAACGTTTTTGATGCCTTCTTCTCACTGGGTACATAGCTGTAAGCCCAACTAAATGTATCTGATGGATGGCCCCAATATAATTTAGCAGTTATGCCCTGTAAGAACATTGTATAGGAAGAACAGTGATGCACTGTCATTACCATTCTTCTCCTCCCCTCCTGTACTGAAAGTTTTAGCATGTTTTGGTCACAACAGTCAGCAATTAGCATGAACCAAGCAATGTCGCTGCGCGGGGCAATAGAAAGAGCAAACTCACACCGGGCTGTAGAAAGCAGAAGTGAAGTGTCTTTATTTTGATTCTAACTTTTATATAGAGATATCTACATAATAGTGATTGGACAGTGTCATTCCACCCCTCAGGGGGATTGGTCAAAGCCTTGGAGCTCCAGTTAGCAAAACATGAGATTAGAAAGAGAAAAGAATGTCCCAGTTTATCTTGTTTTCTTACAGAGTTCGTGAGAAGGAGAAACCTTCTTCGGACTGTACGTCCACCAAGCAACGTGATGGTTATAACTGGTTACAGGTTACAATTACAAAGCTTACCACTGTGAGGAAAATTAATTGGCAATATTTTTTAGGGTTTTTGCCAATGACAAGAATTGAAAGAGCAAAAGTTCGTTTATGTCCTTCCCCCATCCCTCCAGCACTTCCCAGATAATTCCAGTCATTCATCTCTCCAACTCAGAAGCATTTTAAATTAAGCTAAAGGGGGAGGTGATCATCACCAAGTAATTATAATTATAATCGGAAGCAAAACTTGAAATGCAGTCTCCCAAGGTGAAGCAGTTATTCCTGGGTGTCAAAGCAAATCTCCCTCTTCTCCATGCCCACTGTGTCCACACATGGAAGGCAGCTGCAGTCTGACCCTAAATATGGTGGGGTATTGCCATAGACTGCTGGTATCAGAAATGTAGCAGGATGAAGCAGTTGGAATCTCCCAGTGTCTAGACCAATTAACACCACGTGTGTCCTGTCCAGTTGTGATTGAAACTGGCATTTTTGTGGTCCATACTCTCTGTTTTTCTGACAAAAAGGATCCACGTTGTGGCTAAGGGGTTTCTCTCAGGTGGTGTTCCAGTTTTTGAATATAGCCTATTCTAAGGTAGAGTAGCATTTGTGAAACACAAGATTGAAAAGCATGGCGCGTGTTAAGTCAGAACTTCAAATAGTACTGCTGTCCCAAACAAAGCATCTAGAATTTTGTCTTTAATTCATGTGCCTGTACAAAGATTGCATGCATGTGAAGTGTTCCCTTGCACATACTCTCCAGCAAAAGAGGCTGACACCTTCTTTAGCACTACTGGCCAAATAAATACAGTGTTGAGATAGATGATGTTTATAATCTTGATGGTCTGCAGCCTTCCCTTATTTTTTGCAAGTAGCCTCTGTCAAGCACAGCTGCCTCATAGACCTGTTTTTTTCTTTTCATAGCATGAGTAATGACTGTGGGGATGCAGCAGTAGAGAGCTGATATAGTGCATTGTATTTCTGCTACCAGAAGTATCTTTGAACATTATCATGTTGCTTCCTTTGCTGACCTGGAGGTTGGAAGAAGCTGGATTATTATCACTCATCTTGTAAATGTTTTGTTCTACCTGTGGGTACTCATTTGAGGATCTTCACCGCTCTCAAAGTTTCACCCAGGTTGCATCAAGTAAGGTCTCTTAAAGATTCTGCTGGAACAACTTTTTAATCTAAACTTTCTTCCTACACATGAAATAGATTTCTATGTAGCACTCTGGTCAAAAGAAAGACACAATCTAACCATGCCCATTTCTACACCAAGCTCTCTGAGTTCAAATTCTGTGTGCTCAGCATTCCCTGTAGTATTTTTTTTTCCATAGCTGTGTCATAGACTGAATTCCCATCCATTATCTTCACAATAAGTGATGGCTCATTTTTCAAAGTACTGATTGGCAAAAATTTTGTGGATGACTGTTTTTGATGATGATTATTTTTGTAGATGGGTTATTTGCTGTGCTCTTCAAGTGCTCCCCAGACTTTGACTCCTGATGTTGTCCAGGCAATTGAGCTGCTACACCATAGCCTGTTTAACTAGTCTCATGGGAGACAGTTAGCCTGCTCACTCACCTAAATTGGTGTTAGTGTAGTGTGAGGAGTGGAAAGACTCCCTTCAGTTAAGGCAGTATGTTCCAGATCAGGGATTTTACTTTTTGTTTGTTTGTTTTACACAGTTTCTTTATTTAGAAGCTGTTGTTGCTGGGTGACTGCTGGTGTACTGCTGGATAACTTTAGAAGGACACAGCCTGGCTGAATAAATCATGTCACAACTCTAAACGTTAGAGGTAGAATTGCAACCGGTGCCTGTTGTTGGCTCTTGTTCTGTCAAGGCTAGAAAAGTGCTAACTGATTCGATAAGCAGTTAAAGCATCCTCCAAAACAGGAGCATGAGATGGATGGATCTGCACTCCGTGAGAGCTCTGTAATGGCAGAAGTGTGCATGATCAGATATTCCTGACCTCTACCAATGGGCTGTTGGCCCGTCTGCTACTCTGAGTTTTCTCTGTCATCAGCTGCACTGCCAGAGCTGCTCTGGCCAACTCTTCTAAGCCATGGCCAGCTTGCTGGGAGCAGGGACCGCTGGGCTCCTCGCTGCAGATTTCAAGCAGAATGGCAACTGGCGCAAAACTCTTGCTTTGGCACCCTTCAGCCATCCAGGTTCTGTTCTTTATCCCTCTTTTCCCAGTTTTTCTCTTGCCTTGCCAAAGAAATGTGGCACTAGCAGAATCTTCCATTCTGGGCAATTATCTGAGGTACTCTTTGCCAGAAGACCCAGAAATAGGGTTTTTCCTCAAATTAGTTCCAGAAAAGAATCAGAGGAAAGGGAGACAAGAAGATAGATTTGTCAGCTTTGGTGCTGGCACTCTTGGGGCCGTGTTTGCTGGCTCATTTTGTTCACCTTGTGAAATTTCAGGGCAATCCAACAAAGAATTAGTTTCTCTAGGGACTGCAATCCCTATTGTATCAACCCAAATGGCTTGCTTCTCTCTGGAGAAGCCAAGAAAGGCTAGCAGGAGCTGCTTGCAACAGGTTTCTCCAAAAGCAAACTGGACATGAAAATGGATTTGGGGCATACCTTTTTTTTTTTTCCCCTGAAAGTTGTTTCTGTGAACAAAGGAAATTGAGAGCTTTTTGCTGTTGGAATAGTTCCCTGTTTAACTGGGTGAAAAATCCAATTTGATCTGAGATCCCCTCACAGCCCCCTCAGAGTGACCTCCCAGAATGGAGATTTTCTTGCCTGTAAAATTTGAAGAGCTTGAAGCAGGAGTTGTGAATTTTTGCAGAGTTTCTTTGGAAGACCAGAATTTCTAGTTAAGCATACATTTAGCATGCTGAATGCATGGTCAACGCAAAAAGAGAAAAATGTACATCCTTAGCATCTTTAGACTGTCTTAAAGAAAGCAGTGGACTGTCCAATTTTTTCCTTCTCAGTTTTGGTAGAAACCCCTGAGCGTTTATTGTCCCTGGCTCATGCGGTGAATAAGCACTGCAGGTTGTCCCAGAAGGCTGTGGAGCTCTCAGCTCCCCAGTTTGACCCTGCAGGAGCTGCCTGAATTCTCCTCTGCTGAGGGTGAGCACAATCCTATTAAACATTCTGCACGAGAATGGGGGGCCAGGGCTGGGTGAGATGTCCCTTTAAAAGCACTGGGTTAGTGGCAGCACAGTTCGACTTTACTGTCTTTAGTTCCTACTATACCTCTGAAGCACTTGTATGGAATGGATGCTTCAAATTAAGTATGACCTGGTTGTCCAATCCCAATTACCTAAAGAATCCCTCAATTTGCTTAACAATTCCCTCACAGCTATTATGGCTCTGACTGATTGTCCCCAGGACTCTCTTAGGCTTACAGCTAATGTAATTGATTCTTCAGTAGTAGCCTGAAGGGCCATTTGGCTTCAACCATGATCGGGAGATTTTTTATTTTTTTTTTTAACCTAAGAGAATGGTTATTTTTTTATAGTCATTCTGGTTTTGGAGGGTGAGGGTGGAGGGAATCATCTGGTCACAGCTTGGAACAACAGTCCGTGCCAGATGGGGATGTATTTTCCTTGGGCTCTCAGTTAAATTGGCTTTGGATGGAAGGTCTATGTAGACTTCAGACCAAAATTTGGATGGGTATTTCTGAAAAAAAACCCTTAGTGAATGCTTCATTCTGACATTTTCTGCTCTTTCTTCCTCTTAGTCAGAATTGTAAGAATGTTTAGGATTTTTTTCTGTAACTGAGTGAATATCAGTTGTGACAGACGAATATTTTTGGTTGTGACAGAGCTATCAATCCTCAAATGGCCTCATTCCCAATTTCTGTATACAAGGGTTGGTTATAAACTTATGGAAGAGGTCTTTGATGCTGTAAAAAGTGGATTGCCTTTTCATCAAGGACTAGATCATAGAATTCTGTAGGCTGTGTTAGCAAAGCTGCATTAGTGGGGGTGCTTGTTGAATCTCATGCTGTTGTGTTGGGATCTTACAATCTGAGTTTTGTTGTGGCCCTGTTTGGATACCATTATTTTTCACTTGGAGAAAATGGATAGCTGCAAGGACAAAATTTTATCATACCCATTTCTACAACCCATAGCTAGAACACCCAGCAGAAGTAACAGGAGATCAGTTTAAAAGAGACAAAAGTAAATAATTCCTGACATAGTGAGTAGTGAACTTCTGGAACTTGCTGCCAAGGGAATTACTGGAGGCAGACAGCATCAGCAGGCTCAGAAAGGGATTAGACAGATTCATGGAAAACAGTTCAATAAACAGATAGTAATAAACAGGTCAATAAACACCTAAAAAAAATTGCTATAGCTTTCAGTCATGAAGGGCACTAATTTTCTACATATCTAGAACCTTAGAATTAAGGTGATTCAACTTGTTGATAATGATAGAGAAATGTTTGGATTGCTATTTGGTTAGATATGGGAATGAGGGAGGAAGAGAAAGGGAACTGACGTCTGTTTGAACAGAGAAGTGAGTTGCTTCTCTACCTGAAATCCGTAAGGAAGGGAATGACTTTTAATGGGACTCCTTAAAGAAATGGTTCACTAAGAATGTTACTGAGTTTGAATCTCTACAGCTCTGGCAGTCTGTCAGAATGCTAGATTCTCAAAAATGTCTTCAAAGTCCAGAACTGTACCTAAAATGTACCTTTCACCAAGACAGACTAGGACCTTACTAGGCAATGGAAGACCCTGCTGCAGTCTTAGTGCTCAGCCATGGGAGACTCTCTCTATATTCCACCTCCCTGCCCCCCCAAAAAAATAAAAAGCTGGGCAGAGTATATGTTGTCTATATAGCTTAATGCATTTTAAAAAGATGTCAACATTAATTACTAGAATGATGTACTTGCCAACAAAATAATGCACAAAATGCGCAATATTTCCCAACTAGCTTCCATGTGCATTCCATTAATTAATGTCTTTACAAAATGAACCTTGTAAGTAACAATTTAGTCTTGATTCCTGTAAAATATGATTTTGAAAGCAGTGCTCATGGCGAAGCAATGGAGATGCCAGCTGCCCTCTGGTAAAATCCATGGTGTAGTTTGGATTATAGAACACTGTTTTTCCTGTACAAGGTAAGGGAATACTGGCTAAAAGCTAGGTTATCTCTACAGAAAAGGCATTGGGATCTTGAGAGGATTTCATTCTCTTTAAAGATGGGTGTCTAATTCAGATAGATGAGGTACTGGAAGAACCACAGATGGGTGAGATAGATAGTCCCAAAAAAAGACTATAGTAAAAACAGAAAATGCAAGTTATATCATGTGCCAGACCATAGCGTAGTCTGGCAGAGAAATGGCTCCAGCCAATTCTAGCACTGTTTGTTTACAAGTTACATTTTCCTCATCTGTTGTTCTCTACCTGCAGAGTGACTTTGCATCTGCTTTGAGATTTCAAGAGTATTGAACAAACTTGTCTGTTTCCTGATTGAAAATTCACTTTGATTCCCTCTTCAGCTACTGAAACTTGTTACAATTAATGCTCTATAACATACTGATGACCATTGATGCTCTGCCTTATAGAAATTTGAAACATGAGATATTATAGAAAAATAAACCCTGCAAACTTTCTGGTTAGTGACATCTCTCACAAGCAGTGCTAATGTTTGTTAGTCTTAATTTAAGAAAGTATTTCAGCCTGTGCTTGTGTTTAGCAAGTTCATAAATTTCAAGCAAAGTTTTGGAGTGGAAATCAATGAATATACAGTGAGGATGGAGCAGCAACATTAGTGTGGCCATTGTGTGCATTCTGCTTGGTTACTCCAAAAAGTTTTCATTGCAAATGTTTATTAAACTATATTCCCTCCTGTATAGGAGGCCTTCCAAATGAACTGATACCTCTCGATCTATGAAAGAGCCCCTTAGGTATCCCAAAGGTATATGGTCCTCAGGAGGGAAAGTTATTCAGGATATATAGCAGCTGTCAACTGATTGCTGTGGAAGACCATAGAAGTAGAAGGCCTGATGATAATGTTGACAGGAGATGCTAAATAGGAACCGTTATGGGAACTTTTTGAGGAAAATCCTGTACTTATTTCTGATTGTGATCATTGTAGTTGCTTCAGGAAATCAATAACTAACAAAAAGGAAAAATACAGAAATGTGGTTTATAAACATTTTTGACAATTAAAATGATCCAGAGCAGAGTTTCACCTGTATGTGTAGATTCATGCTTTGCCCAGTGCACAGAAAAAGATTCTGTGGAGTGTGACCCTCCTGTGTGCACAGAGCACTGTGCCTGCTCCCTTACCAACAACACAGACACATCAGTCTGAACCCAATATTTCCTTGCTGTATGCAGCGAATCAAAGATAGAGCAAAGATTTTTCAATACTGGCTTTAGTCTCTAAAAAAAAAAAGATGAAAATAATTACCATTAGGAATAATTCCAGTGCATTGTTGTTTAGTTACTGTTTTTTCTCTGTATCACTGCATCCCCTCATCAACTCCGTTCTACTGCATTGATGTATCCCAAAGTGCTTTGGGTTGATGGTGGCAGTGCCACCGGTGGAAGAGCATTCCACTGTCGGTGAAATAATGCATGAAGAACTGGAAGCTCCTGGGGATATCTTTTCCATTTGAATTTTTATGTTTATTTTCATTCATGAAACCTGATACAGCCAGTCAGTAATGTGTAAGGTAGGACTCCCCGTTCTCCCTGTATTCCCACTTCATGCTTCATTGCTACTGAGATATTTTTGAGCAGGAAAAAGAAGGGTGAAACCCTCACCAATCTGTTAGAGAAACTCTAGAACTCTGTGTTGCTGTAGTTAAATGGTGTGTGGCTTATAATAAAATTACACATGGGTGAATTTTTTTTTCTTTAAAATGTTTTTTGAGTAATACGTCACAGACCAGTGTTGTTTGGTTTTAATTCAGATTGTTTTCATTTATTGAAAGTAACTTTTCAGGGAAAAAAGGTTTAACTGTGGATGCCCACCTTGACTTTTTTGTTCTGTGTTAATGACTGCAGGATATGGGTAAATGAAATATTTTCCTGTATATGTGGTCATCATTTGCAACAATAAGCTTCAGATCTCTGTGGATTGAAGTTCCACCCTGAGATCCATAGAAGGATATAAATCTTTGTCACTGATTCACTGTGAGTTTGGGCCAAAATTCATGAGGTTTATTGCAAAGACTGTCACCAAGTTGGTGTTGGATTGGGTCCATCAAATATATTTTTAAAATTTGTATCTCCACTATTTTAAGTCTTGGTAACTCTGCATATCATGGACCTTAGATGCTTTGTGATTTTATTTTATACTTTTGCCAGCCTGTTGCACGTTTGGTGGGACTTCCACAGCAAATAGTCCCTCAGGAAAAGTCTGGTAGCTTCCCGTGAAAAACTTAACACAGGTGTTTTAATGAAACAAATAGCAATTTGAAACACCTAATTTTCTTAACCCTGGCAAAAGACCACAGGACGTAGCAGTAAGCACTGATCCCACAGCCAGGTTAGCACTGTCAGCTGCTGTAGCTGTCTCTGTAGTGGTTCCTGCCTCCCAGCACACGAGGAGCAGTGTGTTAGTTTAGCCCCGATGAAACCAGTGAAATATGGCTTTCACTGAAAGCTGTACTAAGTTTACATCACATTTGCCAAGAGCATGTACACTAAAAATTGCTGTGAATCAGTTAACTTGTGCTAACATGTTACTCTATGATAACTTGTGGTAAACCAATTTTCTGATCCTCTGAATCTGTGAAATCTATGCTGAATTTAACTTGACTTTGGATGGTTGTGTTTGAGCTGAGGGAGCTCAGTCTCTTGCTGTTTGTTATTAGCTGTAGGAGCCAGGATGAGATCAGAGTTCCATTGTGATAGCAGAAGTGCAGCCAGAGGCTTGGGGTGTTATTTCAGTAACTTTATCAGTCTGATTTAACAAATTGATCCAAAATTAAATACAAACAAACAAATAAAACCACTCCAAACCAAATAAAAAAAACTCAAACAAATGAGTAAAAAACCACAAAAGGTTGAGACTGACTACAGTGCTGGTAGGGAAATTACGTTGAGATGCTTTTTAGAGAAGAAAGAGGGAGTGAACAGTCTTACAGGACAAAGGGTCCAGTGGACAAAGCTGGTCCAGTTCTCTCCATCACTGCATTTTGTTTCAAGAGAAGTTGCCTGTTGCAGAGGGATTTCATGATAGCAGCTCATTCCCACTTAGTTCAGGTGTTTGAAAACAATCACATTGAAATAGATTTTCCCTATTTCTCTCTCTCTCTGTAGCTGTTACATTTGTTACAAGTTCTGCAAGAAATCTGAAATTGATTTGTTCTTTTTTGACACTTGTGAGAATTTTAAAAAAATGTTGAAGGAAGACTGGTACTGTAAAAGGAAGCAGAAAAACTTGGGTACTTTGGGACATATGTGACTTTTTTTTCCTTTGCCTTTTTCATACTTGGTTAAGAAATGTACTTGTTTAAGAAACAAAGCTGTATAATAAACATATTAGTAGTGTTGGAAGTAAAACATGTTTTCTTAATACATTGGTGGAATTATTCAAGATCAGTTGACTCTTCTGTAAATATGCCCTTAAGGTCAGGAGGACCTTTGGTTCCACTGCTGTACAAATGCCATTTGCATAAGTTCAAATTGTCCAGGTCCAGTTTTCAAACAAAATCAACTTTTTGGCAGCATTTCAGAATTTATAGTTGCACTGGATTGCTACTGATATTTGGGCTTTTTATTTTTTACACTTCTGTTTCTATTTAGTTGCTCTTTTCATATTTTCTGTGAAAGATACAATTGAGAATGATCAAATCTTCCTTCTGTATTTTATGGGATAGTAGACTCGCTTTCAGCCTCTTGATCAGAAGACAGGAGAGGCTGACTTCATCAGCATAGGTCATTTAGAAATGGATTACTTTAAACATTTTTTTAATATAAAACCTCCTGTGTCTGTAACAAACTGCAGAAAAGTGTTCTTCATGCAAGGAAGTTTGGCTTCCAAGTGGAGCCCACTTTTGCTCTTTTTGATTTAGTACTGGGGAAAAAAAAAATCTAAAATTATTTTTGAGGCTGCAGAAAGACTTATTCCTGAAGCGTAGCAGGAGATGCTTTTCTCCCAATTGGACAGTGTGCTCATCAGTTAGTGTTGGTTCAGGCTGGGAGTGAGGAGGATTCTCCTCCTTGACCAGGAGAATGGGGGCCAAGGATCTGCAGAGCATCCTGTGGTGTCCCATGCTGTTTTCTGGCTCGGCACAAGGCACTGGTCAACATCCCCACAATGGTGATTCACTTTGAGTTACTCATTTAGTAAAGATTCAACTGCTTTGTAAATTAAGGCAGACATTATAATTTTTGAGAAATCTTAACAATAACAGCCTACCAGATTCCAGAGAATAATAGCAATGACCAACTGTGCAGGTCAGAGGGGCTGTGAGTGTGCATTTGTGAGGACTTCGGCTCTCCTTTGAGAATTTCAGACAGAAGCTTCTATTAAAGTGCAAAGTATTGTTATTATCTTTGTCCTTTATACATATTTAAATAGTACATGATAATCATCTCTGTGAACTCTTAACTATTCATAAAGGTGGCTGTCAGTTAGAGGCCTGAACCAGTACTCCAGATCCAAATACTTAAAATGATAGATCATGCTGTAACCCTCTGAGAATTATTCATAACCTTTGTGTAGGAGGAGTTTCCTTTTAGGAGACAGGCTTTGCCAATGATTAGTTAGTGGGGAATTTAATTGTTCTGTTGGGGTAATGATAGCCAAGAATGGGGGAGAAATTTTGCCAACTTAAAGTAATTTTTTGAGATTTACCTGAGGGAAGACCAAGAGGCAGGGAATGATGAAGGTAAGGGGTTCAACCACCTTTCATCCCTCCTGGTGCAGCATTTTCTGATCCATGGCACAGGGAGTCCCTACAAGTAGCTTCAGGTTACAGCTTCAGCTGCCTGTGTGCCCCGCACTGCCTCCAGAGAAAGGTTAAAGAAGTATATGAAATTAAAGTTGGGTAGAGACAGGTTTGCCGTGAGCCATGAAATTTCGAGAACTTCATATATGCATTTTGCAATTCAGTACTCAGGACAACTGCCTAATTAGCACAAAAATTTAGGTTGGAGCCTTCAGGTGGAGTGTAATGGAATGTGCATTTTAAACCATGAATTTTCCAGTCTCTACGGACTTCCCAAATACCTTCCTCTTGGGCTGTTGGATGCTCTTTGGCCACTTCTCCTCTTTGACTTGAACCAGAATTTACTGGATCTGAAAAAAACAAAACCAAACACACCTTCCTGACTAAAAATTTAATCAGAAGCTTCATACACTGAAAATCCATGCAGGAAGTGTCTGCCTCGGCCTGCTGCAAGGCCATGGCATCAGAAGAGGCCATCCCAAACACCAACAGCCCCAGGAGAAAGGAGCATTGCAGAGACTGAACAGGTGGGCAGCACCTTTCCTTCCGCAGGAGCATCGTGCAGGAATGTGGGGTCTTTGCACGTTTTCCCAAGGGTTTTCCAAAGTTAGAGCTTCGCCTGTTTCCCATGCAGCCACATCCCCTCTGGAGCTCATCAGGCTGTGCTTCCATGCCCCGATGGGCTTGTGTCCTTCCTGGAGAATCCCACTCATCCTGATCCAGGGAGATACTGTACTCCTTCCTCTAGTTTATTTTACCCTCTTGGTATGCAGAGTATTCTTTGTTAATCTTCCTTATTTATTTGAATGTTAATTGGTCCTTGTTAATTTGGTTTTCTGTGCTGGAAGCCAAGGTCAACAAGGAGTCCTTCCACGTTAGCTCTTAGTGTGATTACAAGGTAGTGCAATGCATCTTGGAAAAAAGTAGAAAGAAGCCTTCCCCCTGTTTTTAATGTAACCTTTGTGTTAGGTAGGGGTTTGGAGGTTGCAAGAGAGAGAGAAAATGTATGTTCAGCGCAGACTGAAGGGGTCCTATTGATTGAAAGGGACTGTTAAATTAAAAGACAGTTGTTTTGAAAGCAAAATATCACTTGACCCCGAAGAGACAGGCAATTGCAGCCCTGGGGTTAGGTATAACAACAGTGCTGGTTTTGCGGTGGGAATGCAAACAGCAGGCCTGGAAAACAGATTTAGGTTTTTTTCTGTCGCTTCATTGTTTGTATTTGCAACTTTCAAACTGCTGTTTTTCTTGCTCTAAGAGGAGTCTCTTCTGAGAACACTCTTCTTTTGGGCTGGAATGGCCATTTTATGAGATAAAAGTAAGAATTTTTGTCTAAAACAGATTCTGTTCCATGGGGCAAAATAAACAGAGCAATCATAACACTTTAAATAGTAATCAAATGTGTTTTTCTGTTTGCATTCAAAAAGGTGGAAAGGTAACTTGACAAGATGAAAGAAAGAACCAGATTTGTGTACCCCCCCCCTCTCCCCAGTAACAGGTATAGAGTTTTAGAGAAGACTTCAAGGCAAAAAGAAAAAAGCATAGAATATACTGTTATGGTGTTATTTTTGTCTTTCATTTTTATGACAACTTATTTGTACTTAAAGGAATCTTTCCAAAGAGTTAAGAAGCATCATTAAATAAAGACTGTGAAATGTGCAATATGGCTTATTTATTTAAATGTTAATTGGTCCAACGAACACTTCTAATTAGCTCTATATTTGCTTAGCAAAAAGTTTTACAAATTCCAATTGTGAAAAGCAGCTATTTTGAGCTGGTAAGCATGTTGCAGAATCAGCTATGATTTTTCTATAGTTCTCAGCCCTTGAAGGCACAATTTAATTTTTCATGTATGCATACTAGCAACGGTAAACACTTGCGAGTGTAAAGAACCTTCTTTAATTAGCTGCACAACAATTAAAGGATTCACAAACTAAATTGAACCCTGTCTCTGTGCTTACTAGCTGAATTCTACCACCTGTCACAACAGCACTTTGTTCAATCTGTTATGCAAAATCATTATAGCAATATAGCTGAGGAAAAAAAAAGAGAAAACAGCAATTATTTCTTACTTTTCTCTTGAATGGGTTATTTTGGGTTATACTGATGTCAGGTTCATTGAAGCTAACCTTTTGAAATCTGTAACAGCATAATACTTATATGGCAGGCTTAGAATAGCTAGAAGAATATTTTGTTTTACCCTTTTAAGAGCAAGTGAGGCACATCCTGAAAGTACGGTAGTTTCTCTGATCATTTGGAGGAAAAAAACCTCACCAAAACTGTGCTAACTCCTGCAGCAGCCTGTTGTTGCTCTTTGTCAGACGAAAAAATGACCAACATCTAATAGTACAAAATATTCTTTTGTTTTTAAGGCTTGTAAGCCAATATGAAAACTAGCTTTAAGACCTACTGGTTTCCTAAAGTGGAGAGAGCTGCACTTTTAGCTTACCTGTCCTGGCTTCTGACATTTATGATTATTCTTCAGATCCTGAAAATAGAGTAGCACATAAATATAATCTATAAAATACTGGAATTACTTATGTGCTAACTTTATTTTTCCTTCAAGCAGAAGTGGTTAAAAATGAAGAAGTTTGCATGTTTACAGAAGAACCTCACCTCTCATTTCGACTGCCCCCCTTTTCTGAAGGGAGCCCGAAGGACCAGGTGCACAAGGACATTGGGGGTCCTGGTTTGCACCCCCCTGTACAGGAGTCAGGCTCTGACAGCTCCTGGGACATGGCTTGGGGTGCACAGAGCTCCAGGCACCATTTCAGTCCCTCTGCTCCCTGGCGAGGTGGATGCCTGGTTACCCCCTGTTCACTCATCTTCCTGGTGATTTTGTGTTGAGTAGAATTGGGGGAAGGTGGAAACTTGTGAAAAGCCAGCTAGGGGAGGAGGTGGGCATGGGGCAAGAAGGGTGAGGGCCACAGCAGTGCCTTGGGTCAGCTGCCCTGCTGCTCCTTGCTCCAGCTCTCTGCAGGGACAGGGATCTGCCCTCAGTGCTCGGACACCTGGGCTTGTGGTGCTGCTGAGCATTCCCAGTGAAACCAGCAGGGTGTTTTCGCTGTGTGAGGACTGTGAGGCTGCGTTTAGTGAGGAAGACCTGTTTAGGTTTCTCTTTCTTCTGCTGTGACAGCTGACAGGAATGTGCACCTCGCTGCCAGCTCTCCTGCGGGAGAGGCACAGGTACGTTCTGTGTGCGCTCACCAGAGCTGAGGAGCTGAAAGCGAAGCTGCCTGCTGACAGCTTCCTGAAATCATATCAATAACATATTGTTAGCTCTTGTGATTGAAGCTAAAAGAGTCTGCTGTTGGATAAAGGATACATGATACCGGCGTTTCACAAGCTAGGGATATAAATGAATAACTCTGCTCATTCACAGTACTTACATTTTTTACAGTATAATTTTTATGCTATTGTCATTTTACAATATTTTTGGAAGACCCAGAAAGAGAACAAAGAAGTTGTTTAATAACACTGTGAGTTTGGTTTTTTTTCTAAAAAAGTCACTAGGAAAATAAAATTCAACAACAAAAAATTGGGAAAAAACTTCTTTTTCTTTTTACAAAAGAAAAAAAGAAAATAAAACTACAAGGAAGCCAGATACTTTGATTAAACATGACTTAAATTCTTAGGTAATTTTGCACTGAAGTATGAGAAACCACAATTTGCTCTATACAGCTACTTCTTTCTTTCTCACATCAAATAAGAATAGTTAGTCTATTCTGAAGTATAAAACTAAGGAGATGAAAATCCTTTTAATGAGAAAGAGGTATAATGATCTCCATATTTGTAAGTTTAGGTGCAAGGGGCTGGAATTCATAAAAACAAGTTTCTGCTTGGGCAACAGAAGCAATACCGTTGCCCGAGCAGGGATTTTGTGTGGGAAGTCCTGAATGCTTTTGGCTCTGGGGCATTTGGGATTCAGTCCTGTAGGAAGAGGATCTCTAATGTCCCGTTGCAAGTAGTGGGAGCCCACTCTCTGCCTCCCACGGCCAGGTCCTCGAAACTGAACAACCAAGCCTTTCCCCCTCCTTTTGTCTGGCTTTGTATTTTGCTGGAGTTACCTGGATTCACACAGGTTTGCAGCGGTGTAAATTAACATCGAGGGAAGCTTTACACCAGCTGGAGAAAGTGAACACAAACCGCTCATTTGCACAGACTTTTCCAGAGGCTTGAAGTAGTTTTGCTGAGAGTTTATGGTGTTTATTTGCGTGTTGCATTGAAATCTTGCAGTAAAGCACTCCCTGTTAGTCCCTGGTCCTTCTGATAACAACTGTAGCTGCTCTCAGCCTGCCATGGGGATGAAGGCTCCTGAGATCCTGTCAGTCACTCGAAGGAGTTTGGTCAGAGCTGTACGTGGCCAGAGCTGGCTGCTAAGGATATATTACAGTTAGCAGAGTCCATCTCCCACCTGACTTTGCAACCGTAATTGAACTTGCCAGGGTCTGTCATCCTGTTATTGCATTTATCAGACTTTCTTTGTCAGCTTTGTTACCACTCACCTGTCACCAGGAGAGGCTGTCTTTTCAGCCAAGGGCCTGGAGTGTTGCAATTAACATAGAAATTATTTAAAGGATTTTTATCCTGCAGATAGCTTTGAAATGTTATTGTATTTTTTTATAGTATTCTTTCTCCCCACTATTCATCTACCTGCTATGTGTCTGCCAAGTTTTCAGTGCCCTTTCTATTAATGATCAAAGCTACTGTGCCCAGATAAAACAGGGGTGCCCAAACAGCAGCTGGCGCCCATCTTGTTGGATCCTGAAGGCCGTGCTGCTATTGCACTTCAACGTGTGTCCTGTTTCACCATAATCAGTGCTCACATCTCCTCTTCCTTCGAGAGATGCACGAGATGATTCCCTTTCCTGTACCTGATCACTCAAGGCAAAGGGAGGAGATCCTGTTCCCTTCAGGGCTGCACCTCACTGCAGCCAAGGGTACTACAAAGATGGGACCCTTTCTTCTGGTCACTTGAGTGACATCATTGGTATTTCCTTGGCTTAAACTGCTTCCTGCAAAACTGTTTGGTACCATCATTCAGAGGAAGAGGCAGGGCTACTGCGAGGCAGAATAATCTCACTGCAACAGGTAGAGAGGATTTTAAAAGCAGCTGGGAAAATACAGGGAAATACCCCAAGTCAGTTACTTTTAGTATAGATGCTGCTGTTCGGGGTTGTCTTACTCCCTGTGAAAGAGCAGCGTGATGTATTTCTTTTTGCTTCTCTGGAAGGACATCTAATAAAGAGCTTGTTTTCTGGAGTTTTCCTGACCCCAGGGTGGGTGTCTGAGCAGTGCAGGGACTGCTAACCACACCCTGGTAAGCCTGAGCCACTTATCTCAGTGGGAAAGCAGCTTAGGAGGTACAAGTTGGCCTTAGAGGTTCCAGCTCTGCTCCTGTGTCCATGACAGTGACCAATTCATAAAGTTACATGACAGAAGCAGTGATATATCAGTAAGAATATGAGCAGACCAGAACACCAGTGGAATAAAGGGGGTTTGTGTTTTCTTCTGTTTCATTTTGCTTGGTGATAATTAAATACATTTTTTTCTAGCCTTAGTCTGTGTGGTGTTTCCTCGTCTATCTTTTCCACTCAATTCTGTAAGGAGTTTTCTCTTTCTGCTTTTTGGGAGATCACAAACACCATGTTTTGAGAAATGTTTGTTCTGGTTTTTTTGCATCAACCTGCCTCCTAGCATCCCTGCCTATTTCAACTGCATCTTTTACTCCATCTCATTGCACTGAAACTAAGGCTTTCTCAGCTTTATCTTTTTTTTTTTTCCTCCTGGAAATTAGTATTAAACTAATATGATGAGTAATAACTCATCGAAGCCACTTGTATCTAAGAATCACTATGACCATCTAAATTATGTGTGGTATTTTTTGTCACCAAGACCGTGTGTTATAGGGAGAGGAAAAATAAATCAGTTGGATTGAGGGAAGAGAGAAGATAGAATTTGGAGATAGAAGGTATTAACAGCCAAGAATCTCAGTTATTAAAAAAAACCAAAACAACTCTCTCCAGTATTTTAACAAAAAAAGAGTTTTATGCTGACAGGTTTGCCATGAGTTAAAAAACCCAGTCTTTTCAGCAGTCAATTATGTTTGATAAAGGAAAGCTATCTGGCATACTGGACTAAGCAATGGGAGTCAAGAGTTCTGGACGCTGTCCCTGGCTTCTTTACAGAGGATGAGCCATCTATTTAAGTCAAGATACATGGCAAGCTTTTTCCTAAATGAGATGTGGAAATGATCAGTTAGGGATACTTATTTCTACAGAGCTGAAATTCTGAAAAACTTGGTCCCTTTACAGCCTTTGGGAGCACTGAAATTAGGCAAGTTACTTCTGAATTTCTGCCTGTTTCCATTTCCATTGTATTAAGATGTTGGATATTTCTGCACCCAGCAAAGAAACATTTAGCACAGGTGTCCCTCTTCTTTTTGACTGAATTGATCCCAGTGTGCTTTGAGGTTCCACGTGCTGGAGGCCTTTAGGGAATGCTGGGGCAGGAGCTGGTGGGAGTAACTGCCGGGGAAGTTTCAGCAGCTGCTGGGGGGAAAGGAGGAGTTCTTTCCACATTTGTAATATGGCCCTTTATGCTTTTCATGGAGGTGTTTGGGAGTATGTATAGTCACATATGTTCTCTTTCATGTGCAACAGGTTATGCAAGGTTTAATACATTAATCTTCCTTTTTTTCTTAAAACATTTTCTTAGGCACGTAGTTTCTGTCTTGATGTCATCACAGGTAGCCCATATGCTTAGTGATGCATTGTTTTGTCTACAGTCTAACTCAATAGCATGCAATTTGGAGCATCCTTAATTATCCTACAAACCATTTTGTGATAATGAAACCAAATATGGTGTAGACTTGGCTGACATCTCTGTGATATTACTTGGCATACCAAATATTTCTGTTTCAAATATAAATTGGTTACTGCTTCTTCAGAATATGCATTCTATTAATTAAATCTATACTTGAGACATCTTCCCCCCACCCCTCAAGCTGTTATAAGTATTCTCTTTTTCCATGTTCTGTATGCAGATAGGATTGGGTATGGGCTCTCTAATTTGACAAAAAATAGCCTAACCTCGTGGTCTTTCAGTCCTACAACTACAGTTGAGTGTGCAGTGTCTTTCCGTATAACTAGGCCTTTTGTTCCACTAGAGAAAATTACTTAATTTGTTAGAGAGCTTTTTTTTTAAAAGGTTTAACTGTAACAGTCTTTACCTAATAGACCTGAGATTGCAGGGAGGTGATTAATGTGAATTAAAGGATCTCTGTGACACAGGACTAAAGGACAGAATTACGGTGCTGTTGTCGTTGGCAATCCCACTCGTGCAATTTAATCCCTCCCTAAACCAGATTTCCAACATTTTGCATAAAGTTAAAGGAAAACTCTAATTGGACCACATACTTCTTTTGGAAACTCTCCGTATTCAGGGATGTTCTGTTTATGCATTTTCCCTGGCAATGTGTGTCTTTGTCCCTTGAAATCCATCTATTTATTGCAGTGACACCTACTGCTGAGAGAGCTGATCCGCAACAGGCTCGGTTCCTGTTAAACTTGGCCAACAAGCAGTTCGTGACTCAACCAGCAGATGTTTCTGTGGCTCAGGTCAAAGGCAACTTATGGACTCGGGTTTTTTTTGCTTGGCTCCTAGCATTAAGTGCCAGGAAAGTCAACACTAGGTACAGACAGTTGACCTGACCAGTAGCAGGAGGAACTGAACCAGGGCCCTGAGGATCTGCAAAGACCAAAGCATTAGTCTGTTGAGCCACTGCGCTGGCTACAGTCCAGCAGTTTCAGACAACTGACTATCTGATTGCATGCCTGGATTTTAGTAATGATTTTACATACTTATTTGATGATTTGTATCCAAGCTTATGCTTCTGACAGGTGCCCTTGCGAATAAAATCTCGCCAGGCTATCACATATGAATATTTCACAGTCAATCATACTTTGATCTTTGGGACATATGTGCATTTGACATTATATTTAGTTGTGCACAAAATCTAAGTCTAAGCCTTTGTGAAATGAAAATAAAACCATCAAGCCAGAATTACAGTTTTGGATTTAAATTGTTTCAAACTATGCTTTGAGTTCTGTTGTCTTAACTCTTCTTTACTGATCTCTTTGTAATTGGTTCAGGGGGCCTGATCCTCCTGTCCTCACCCAGGCCTTTTTATTGGCCTTTTATTTGGAACTTTCCTGTGTGAGGAATGCAGGATTAATAGGGTCAACATTATGTATCTTTTAATAATATATAATGGGTTAGAGAATTGCAGACTTCCAGCGCAGTGCAGTGTCCTCAGATGAGAATAGGAGATTCTGAGCCCTTTCTATGCTGTAAAAATCACAAAAAATGAAATTATAAATATGCTTTTCAAAGTCTTCCAGGGATTTTATTATTTTATTTGTACTCTGTGATGGTAAAGTGGTTCATTAAAAGCTTAATTTTAAGGTTTCTTCAATCTGATGTGGATGCCAGTTAGATTAATTAAAGTGAATGATCAGATAGTAGCTACAGGAAATTGATCAAATTGGAGAGGGTTTAATCAGTTGTATACATTCCAAATTACATGAAAATAACAAATTTACTTTAAAAAATGCTGTTTCTAAAGTAACAGAAGCTTTAGTTTAATGAAGCATTCCACAAATAAGGCTCCAATTTGAATTTTGGTATCACTCTTATCTTTGCTTTTGCCATTGAAAGATCACTATTAAAAAAAAAAGTAAAATGAGAATCAGTGTTTATAAGCTAAAAAATAATGATCCCAGATGCAACCAGTGCCTGGAAAAAAAAAATCATGATTTTTTTTTTTTTTTAGTTTTTAATCTACTGAACTTTCAGTACCAATTATTTATCTTTCTCTTCTTTGGATCTGACTTCTTAAGTATATGCAAGTGAAATAGAATAAATAAGAAGGAAAACAGATTTTGCTAAGTCACATGCAAAGTAGCAATAAATCAAACAGCTTGTCTGCATTCTTCTAATCTTTCTATTCTAATCTGTGAGTGAGATTTATAAATGACCTCTCCTCTCCTCTGTGCTCATCTTCCTAGATTGTGATCACAAACAGTTCACTGTCCTCCACTCCATGGGTGCTACCAACCAAAGACTGCTGTGGTGATTTATCTTGCACTGCTCAGTTATCAGTCCCAAAGGCTGTGCTAGCTAGAGAGCACCCTACAGATGTAACAGGTATTTTAGAAAGCAGCTCTCTTCCCAGCCCGGAGCGAAGGCAGTACAGCCTCAGCAAACCGTTTTCTGTCTGCTAATGACTTTTGAAACTTCAAAATCCCTCCGCTAACCCTTCTTTAAGACATAAAAACTGTTGTGGAATGAGTTGCCTCTGTTGTTACTAAAGGAGCACTTTGTTTTGGAATCAATAAGCAGCTTGTTTAAATATCAGCGCTACAAAGCAGCTACAGTTTTGTCAGATGCCTTCCCGGCTGCCCGCTGCGTGGTCCCGGGAGCTGGAAATGGGTGTTGGTGTGAGGCCGCAGCCCCTGGAGCCTCTGGGGCTGCGGGATGGGGACAGCCCTGCTTCCCCCGGTGCCCTGGACGGGCTGTGCTCTGCTCCTGCTTCAAACCAGCTCTCGGTTACTGCGCGCTGCACGTGCTACGCAACGCCTGCACAACTTAAACGTGCTAATGGTGGTAACGAATTACCGAGCTGGCCTTAGTAATATTTAAATAAAAACAAATACATAGGACACATTACCTGTAGGCCAACTTTTATTTTTTTAAAGATATCCTGTTACACTCCAGAAGCCATATATATTCCTAATACAATTATATTATACCCCAAGGAACAGGACACCTACTTAACAAAAACTCCTATGAAATCGATGCAATTACTCTATTTTACATAAGTAAAATAAGAATAGAATCTGGCCTAATGTTTATTTCATTTTATCAGGCTGGATAATGCTGTCCTGGTGGCATTAAATATAGCTGATCTCTCCCCCTCCCCTTCCGTGCACACATGTTTTTGTTAAAATCTAACTATTTACATCTATGTCTCTTAGTATTGCCTACAAATCAGTCAAAGAAGAGTAGGTCATCTATCCTGCCCTACTGTTTATATATTAATCATCTGGCAAATAAACTGCTCAGTATCCTACCCACCTCAGTAATATTTGTGATGTAATTTGTTTGGATGCCCAAATGTCACCAGCGTTGATTGTAAGAGATGAAAAAAATGTACTTGCTCAGCACACCAAGCTCTGGGCTAAAATGTAAGCATGAAATCTCTGGTTTATTTTTGTAATAATGTTTACAGCTGTTTAATGACCCTGAAAGGGTTCAGTAGTCTGGTGTTCTGTATTTCTTAACAGGAGTGTATTATGCTTATAACAGCCTTAGTTCAACTGTTTCTGCTGCAACAATAGGAAAAATATTTAATAAAAATTCAATATATATTCTGATCTCAGCAATACCTGTTTACGAGTTGCTAAGAACTGAAGCAGTCTGTATTGGAGTATTTAGAATTTGCCAATGGACCACAAGATAATGTAGATATATGTGAATTTTTCTAGCTGGAAAGATAAATACCAGGTCTATATTCCGAAAGCATAAGTAACAGTGTGTGTAGCTCTTAACTGCTTAGAGGATCAGGGCCAGAGCGAGCTTGTCGTTTAAACACGTGAGCTTGTAAAGCATTACTTTGCTTACTGAACTGTAAATCTTTTAACTAACCTAATCTAAGCTATAATAACAGCACAACAGTGGTTTTAAAATGACTGTTTTCTCTACAGCACCGAAGAGGGGAGAGCTTCAGTGTGTGTGTGTGTCCAGCAGGAATGAACAGGTGTAAATAAGAGCTGAATTTGGTCCATCTGTTTACAGAGATAACAGGTGTGTGTCTGCACATATGTGTCTGTACACAGATATGCGTGTGCCTGCATGTGTTTACATGTGTGCATAGGCACAGATTTATCTTTAAATTCTGTCATTCTGCTTGCCATATTTTTTTTTTTTACTCTGTTTCCAGCAAGAGGAAGCCGAGCTTCTCGTATTACATTAATGTAGTTGTGATGACAGGCATTTCTGGTGTCATAATTGGTTTTAAATTCCAGTAATCCATTTCAAATAGTTAAATAAAATCTGTGTGTTCAATTGAAATGGCTAAAGCCAGAACTTTTGCTATTGATATCACAGGAAATAGTCTTGAGGGCAAAAATGTGAGTGAAATCAAAATAACTATTAGTATCATCAAAGGCACTTGAATGTCTCACTGCACCTTTATGTAGGAGACGAGCGAGTATTTTTATAATATCTGTATCCCACAGCGAGTTTCATAAGCTGGGCTCCTCCTCAGAGGAACGGGATCCTGCACGCTGGGGACAGCGCGTGGCCAGATGGCCTCGGATGGTCGGTGGTGCTTCCCAAAGGTGCTGCTGCCCTGCCCAGGGCAGTGTGAACCCAGCTGGGCTGTAACCTGTGTGTGCAGCACGGTCAGCTCGGCGTTTTTTCAGCCACAGCAACTCACTTGGGCAAGAGCTGAGGGTTTATTTTGGTTAGAAAGGGCAGCCCATAACCACTCCTGATCCCAACATGCTCTGCACGGTGCCACATCTTGAGGGACACTGTCTTTACACAACATTTGAGATAATTAAAGGTCAGAAATTTACTACGTAAACTTCAACAAACATATTTTGAATTTCTTAACAATCTCAAATTTGATTTGCAGTTCATTTTGTAAACATTTGTTAACTACAGAGAACATTGTGCTTCTGTTCCCAGCGCGAGAGATGGCAAAACATTCTGTACTTTCCTTATATGAGAGATCAGGATCATGAAAAGAATGTGATAGACTATATATTTAGAAATTGAAAGCTAGACGTTTTCCCTACCATGGAGTATCACAGCAGCATCTCCAGATATTTTATTTTTGAATACCTTGACACCAAGGTGGGTACCATGGACTGCAGGAGCCTCACTGGGGAATGAAAGCCCCTTACCCCACCTGGTGTAACCCTGTCTGGTCACAGATCTAGACAGGGATGATGGATAAAGAGGGAGGGAATGAAATTGCTATTTTTTTTTAGAGAAATTAGGCAAATTAGATTGAGTTATCTAATTCATACTGGAATGATGGATGAGGATGAGTTTTGTTTCTGCCTTGCATGTGGATACAAGATGAGATTTTGGTAGGTTTTGCTGTGAAAGGGCTAAAGGATACCAAGAGTGATTTCTGTGAGAGCTGAAGGTCCCTGTGTTCAGATGAGCTCTAGCTGGGCATGGCAGGAGGAGAAATTTCATAGGGCAGTACTTTCAGTGCTGTGGTTATACTTTGCAATGAAACCAGGTTGGAGTGGGGAAAAGAGGAGACAGTTCAGAGCCAGAGGAAAGAACAGGCCTGCAAGAAGCAGGGGCAGGTGAGGGTGGAAATGCAGTTTAAGTGAAGAATCCATCTTGAGATTGTTGTAGCTGGATCCCAGAAACTGCAGAGCTGATTAGAGTAGGCAGCACTTGTTGTTGCTCACTAAGCAGAGGCTTTGCTGACCTTTCTGCATATTTAATCAAAAATGTATAACATTTCCTGTGCCAAAAGATCCATGTGTGGGGGTTAGGCTCCCCTGACTTGATCCAAAATTATTAGTCTTTAAATGAGAAATTATGGATTTGGTATTCCTCTAAACTATTATTTTAATTTCTTCTAGCTATATTCCTATCATACAGAAACATTATATGTTTCTGTATGATTTTGGAAGACAGAAAATAGCAAAAAGGAAAAATTGGAAAACTTACCATATTCCAGCTGCAACTACTGTTGTTACTTTATTAAACCTATATTTGAAAAAGGCACAGAATAACTAAAATCTCAACCACAACTCCCCTCCCCAATCCAAATAACCATGAACTGATGCTTAGGGTTAAACATCAGAACTAATAAATTCCACTGGGATCTGTCAGCATTTCCAAACTTCGATAGAGCATAAAATGCTAGAATTAACTACCCAAACCTTTCTGAGCATGTAAAGGCACCAGGTCCTATTGAGATCAACTGAAAAGATTGAAATTTAGACTGCATTTTTGAAGCTGTTATAGAATAATGACAATTCACAAAGACTTTTCTAAACCTTTTTCAATGTGTGTGTGTCAGCACATGCTATGCATTTCTGGAATTGTCATGTTCTTGTTTGCCAGCATGCCTTGTTTAAGCATGGTGGGGAGAAATAACACTCCTGGTATGTGGAATCCAGACAAAAAGTAGATTTTGTGTTTTTTCTTGTTGTTATTTGGGAGATTGTTTGTTTGTTTTTTTAAGAATTATATAGGCAGTTATTCAAAATCTCAGTCAACTTCAGGCAATGGCAGACCTAAGCACCCTCAGTCTTAAACTGTTTAGTTAATAATTTTGAACGTGAAATTTGGGTTGTTGCAAAAGTTAAGCAAACTTTCAAAAATTAAAAAAAAAAAAAAAAAGGTGTTTGTGTGTACCCACACTGTGAATGATTGTGATTTGCTGCACAGAAAGCTTGAATGGAAATTAGGAATTTTCCTTGTTTGCTACATGGCCTTGGGTCAACATTTGGCTTGACTATATTCTCCTACTCCCTACCTCTAGAAATCAGACATTTGCATGCTAAACTTAAGTGGAGTCCTTTTATATACTTGATTTCTTTAATATTTTCATAAATAATAACATTGGCAACGTGAAAATAATGGGTCCCCAACATGTGACCTGAATCAGAGGACTGTTAAATTTTGAATAAATCTACTTTATATATGGGCAAAATTAGGTAGCTCATGTTCATCTTTAATGTGCCATCTTTAATACACATGAATTTAACTCTTTCCTGTACTTCTTACAAGATCTGCATTGTGTCACAACTTCAGTCACCCTGTCAGGACCAAAGAGGTCTCCCCTCGAAGACCTCCCGTGCTTTTTGTTTTAGGCTCTGATCGTGCAAATACTTAATCATGTGTGGAACTTTGCTTTCAAGATTTACCCTTTGAAGTCTACTGGACTGCTCCCACGAGCACAATTCCATGCATTTTAAGTATGTGCCAGATCTGGACCTAGAATTGTCTATCAAGTGGCCACTGTGGAGCTGTGTGAGGAGTGGTGTCCACCCAGAGTGTGTCTGGAGCCTTTGTAGAAGACTTAGTGAAAAATTGTTTTTGGCTAAAGCCAAAGAGAGGGTTGACCAAATTAATTTTTTAAGAACGTATAGAATTCAGTAGTTTTGTGAGTGAATAAAGTGTCAAATCACTCCACTGAACAGCAAAAATCTTAATTATGTTCTAATATAACCTTATAGCATCATATAGTTTATGAATTAGTTATGTGAAACTTTATATTTTAAACAGAATTTTATAGACACATAATATCTGCATAGAGTAGAGAAGTGGCAAGGATGGATTATTGTGGACAATTATGGAGACCAGAACAGAGCACTTGTGTTTAACAAACAGCTTTGAATTCTAATTTCCTGCAATATACATAGTGTAGCTACAATTTGTAGTCATTACTGCATATTAGGAAAGTTATTAAAATTCTTAAACTTGTTGAGGCTTTCCACAACACCTTCCCCAGATTTTAATTGGTTTTATCTAGTTCCATAAGAGAGCTCTTTAAAACAAATCAAAGTGTCTTAAATCACGTCTTACCCATCGAAGGACACAGATATTCCTTCTATAATCTGGCAAGTTTTCCTAGGAACAGAAATCTGAAGGTTCTCAACGATGAATTAAAAGACTTGGCAGAAGATAATTTATGTGTCTTTTGATGGGCTCAGTTTCAAAATGACAAAATAACAATGTTTTGTAACAGAAGGGTTAAATCTTAATCTCAGAGGTTTACAAAGCTGCTAGTCGCAGTCTCCTTAAAATTTAATATACCTCGTTAATGCTTACTTGCAAACACTGAAGGATTTTTATGATTATAATCATGTGTTACAGCACCTAGTACTGTTTCTAAGCAGCATACTAATCAGCTTAATGAGATATTACTGCACTTTTTGTTGACTAAAGCAAAATCCCTTTTATTGTTCTAAAGCTTGTCCTTTATTTTTTCCCAAAACATTATCTTGTTTTATTGTACACCAGTAAATATCACACCATCGGTTTTTTGTCAAATCATAAAACTATCTTTCTCATTGCAGAATGTGTAATATATTGAATATGGTTAATGGAACCGAAAGTTACAAATGGATTTCTATTTTGGGGGTTTTTTTGCTGGCTTTTTTAATGAAAATGGCAGAGATGCATAAGATTTCTTTTTCTATAGATTTAGAAATGCAGACAGGTGCAGTTTCACAAGAAGGACAAGGGAGGTGGTAAAAGCCTTTGCCCCTTCCGTAATAATTAGATTTTGGAATTGTCACATATTTTAAGATAGTAATTAATGGTTCTTGGTACTCGTGCAGAATGAGGAAAGCACATGTATGATCAAAACTGTATAGCACAGTTGGCACTTAATACACTTTTAATTGTTTTTACACTAATTCTTTTGCATTATTATGAGCAGGTAAAACATAAAATGCAAACTGTACACCAGTGATTCAATGCTTGTAGCTCTTTCACAGTCTGAATCTAAAATATCTTCTGATTTTCAGAGATGGAGGAAGCTAGTTTGTGCCTTGGTGTTTCTTCAGCTGTGCCAGAAGCTGACGCCCATCTCAACAGCACCATACTCAATGGGCAGTATTCAATGAGTCAGAAGCTGCACCAGATCACTTCCCAGCTCAGCCATGCCTTCCCGGAGCTCCAGAACAGGCAGAATCCCGAGGAGAAGGCGTCAGTGCCACTAGAAGACAAAAGTCACATGTCCATAGCAAACCAGCCCATCAGCAGCCAGATGGCCCTGCTGGCAAACCAGCTCAATAGAGAGGTTGATACCAGCTTGAACGGGCGTGTGGATCTGCAGCAGTTCTTAAATGGACAAAACCTCGGGATTATGTCTCAGATGAGCGACATCGAGGATGACGCCAGGAAAAACCGAAAGTACCCCTGTCCCCTGTGTGGGAAACGCTTTCGATTTAACAGCATCCTGTCGCTACACATGCGAACCCACACTGGAGAGAAACCATTCAAGTGTCCGTACTGCGACCACAGAGCAGCTCAAAAAGGCAACCTGAAGATACACCTGCGTACTCACAAGCTTGGAAACCTTGGCAAAGGTCGTGGAAGGGTCCGAGAAGAAAACAGACTTTTACATGAGCTGGAGGAGAGGGCAATTCTTCGGGACAAGCAGATGAAGAGCAGCCTCCTGCAGCCACGACCCGACGTGAAAGCACAGCAGCACACCCAGCCGATGCCGCTCGCAAACTGTAACTTGTCCGTGCCACCTAATCACAACACACCCGATATTTCAAACCCTGTTCCCTCTCCAAAGCCAGTCAGTGTCCAGGAGGAAGTTGTCGCTCAGACAGCCGGGTTCAGATGCACGTTTTGCAAAGGCAAGTTTAAGAAGCGGGAAGAGCTGGACAGGCACATAAGGATCCTACACAAGCCTTACAAGTGCACTCTGTGTGACTTTGCTGCCTCGCAGGAGGAGGAGCTGATCAGCCACGTGGAGAAGGCTCACATAACTGCAGAGTCAGCACAGGGCCAGGGCTCCAACGGGAATGGGGAGCAATCCACCAATGAGTTTCGCTGCGAGGTGTGTGGCCAAGTGTTTAGCCAAGCCTGGTTCCTAAAAGGCCACATGAGAAAGCACAAGGATTCCTTTGAACACTGCTGTCAGATCTGTGGGAGGCGATTCAAAGAGCCTTGGTTTCTTAAAAACCACATGAAAGTTCACCTGAATAAATTATCTGTAAAGAACAAATCTCCTAACGATCCTGAAGTACCTGTCTCCATCAGCAGCATGTCCCAGGAAGCTCATGCAAACTTGTATTCAAGATATCTGTCATGTTTGCAGAGTGGGTTTCTTCCTCCTGACAAAGCGAGTTTAAGTGAACAAAATCAAATCTATAACAAAGGAGATATGCCCATGAAAGAGAAAGAAGTCTTGGGGAAGCTCCTTTCACCCATTTCTGGCATTGGCCACAGTATTGCCGAAGGGGATAAACATTCTTTATTGGGCTGTCTCAATCTGGTGCCTCCTCTGAAATCCAGCTGTATAGAAAGGTTACAAGCTGCCGCCAAAGCAGCAGAGATGGATCCAGTAAACAGCTATCAGGCCTGGCAGCTTATGGCAAGGGGAATGGCCATGGAACATGGCTTTTTGTCTAAAGAGCAGCAGATACAGCGCAGCCACGAAGACACTTTGGCAAACGCTGGAGTTATGTTTGATAAGGAGAAGCGGGAGTATGTGTTAGTAGGAGCAGATGGCTCTAAGCAGAAAATGCCTGCTGATTTGGTTCACAGCACTAAAATGGGCAATCAGAGAGACTTGCCAAGCAAACTAGACCCTTTAGAAGGCAGTAGAGATTTTTTGTCACATGGTATGAACCAGGGACTCGATTACAACTTACAAAGTCATGGAAACATAAAAGAAAAGCCAACTGAATGCCCGGACTGCGGCAGGGTTTTTAGAACATACCACCAAGTGGTCGTTCACTCCAGGGTCCACAAAAGAGACAGGAAAGGAGAAGATGAAATAATTCAAGGTAGTCTCGATGAGCGGCGTGGGTCTGGAAGTGATCAAGAGTCTCAGTCTGTCAGCAGGTCGACAACACCAGGGTCCTCTAACATTACTGAAGAAAGCGGAGTAGGTGGGGGTCTCTCGCAGACGGGGAGTGCTCAGGAGGACAGCCCTCATCCTTCCTCACCCTCCTCTTCAGGTATGATAACTTCTTCTTCCCTCTCTGCACTGAAAGCTCCGTAGCTGTATTTGAAATCACAGCAGCAAAGTAGTTTATGCATTCTCGTCAGGTCGTTTCCTCCAGTCCACAGGGACGTGGCGTTACTTGCCAGAACATCTGTGTTTGGGTTCCTGCAATGCCTTCGAGGTTAATTCCCTGCTCTCCCTTTTCCCCTCCAAGGGCAGGTTTCCCAGCCTTTCAGCTGACACCTTCCCACCGTGCAGGGGCTGAGCAGCCACCAATGGCAGTGTCGCTTCCAGGGCCTCTCCCTCCAGGTTTTGGAAGGTGGTTTTCTCCTCCTCTTCTATTCATGGTGTCTCTCTTGCAGATCCTGCCCTGCCCTCCGTGTAAAAGGGTGAGGAAAGATGCCTTCTTTGAGCTGTGGTTAATAAACAGAATGTTGGCTCACCTCTATGATTGCCCTCATTCTGACAACCACGTCAGTTCCTTAGCTATGTCCTTGTACCTGGCCACCGGACTGATTAAAAAGAGATTCAGAAATACAAATTGTTAACCTTTTGACAATCTTCTAACTTATGTGCAGATTTTAACTTGTATGAAGCCTTCTGCTTAATTCACATCCATTTGAAAGTACAAGAAAAATAGAAATTGGACTGAAACATTTTAATTGTATTGTATGTCATGTTAACTTGCTGTGTATAAAATAGCAAAGCAGATAATATTTCATTGGAGATGTCTATAAAATATTGAGCTTCCTGGTACAATTTTTAAAGTTACTAGCCTATGACCGCTGAAATAAAATCTCCAAGTAATAACAGGTAAGATTTCTGGCCTCATGTATATTTCCAAAGTCACTTGCTAATGGATAGTAAATTGAAAGTTATATCTTCAGCCCTTTATAAAGAAAGCACCTCACTAATACTGTAATCATTCTGCAAGCCTAACAACAGAGGAAATCATGCCATAACAAATACTCTGTTACTAATGGCAACATTGATTTCTGCAATCAGCCATTAAGTCTAGAAAATGAA